>QODF01000029.1:3747319-3768001 GCA_024372805.1 Oostethus manadensis
CAAAAAGGCCGGTGTGGGGGCGCCCCCCCCGCCGCCTCCCCCCCCCCCCCCCCCCCCCAGGGGGCGCGCCCCCTAGTTTGCAAACCTTCTGCCTGTCAACACATATGTGTGAGTGTGTTAGCTGCCGTTTGACTGGCGATTCATCCATGAGAAGTGCAACCAAAGGTCACAAAAACTACATCTTCCTCTCATAAACTAGTAGAGAAGAGTAGTGTCACATGAACATGAGGCATGTGTGTGCTGAAGGAGAGGCTGTGTTGTAAGGGTGGTGTATTTTCCTGTCAGCTTCATTAAAATGCCACACCGACTACACAAGCACACACAGTCCGTCTACCAGTGACATCATCACTACTTTGATCGGTCTGAGTGGTTGACTGACCTCGTTAAACACGGCCACGCCCTCGCTGTGCACTACTCTGGTTTTTTGGGTGAAACCTGGAGGAAGGACAAGTAATCATGTTACCATAGCAACAGCAATTATCTACATTGATGCAGACCAGAAAGGAGTTCCCCCAGGTAAGTAGCAATCTTGACATTAAGAGAGGGTCAGTCTTGCTGATACTGATACTTTCTACTTGAAGTTTTACTCCACCCAGCCCTAATCAAGATCATGACCAGACATTGTAGGGAGCTCAAACAGGCACAGGGAGGCCATACTCATGGTGATTCTGCATTTGGGACAAGTGGGATTGCTATATCTGTCCACTCCTTTCTCTGCCCCGAGTTTGCCTAATGTTACAATATACAATTTCACAGGTCCGAAAAGGAGTAGGACGAAGCATTTAACAAAATAAAATAGTTTTACCCCTGTTGATATCTAGATCCACGTCCTGCAGTCTTTTGTATTTTACTGAGTGTCATTGATTGTAGATACACAAGTTCCTAATTTGCGTGCTTTGTTGAGCAGGCCCTTGCAACAATTATATCAAAGTCAATGTTTTTGAATGTAATCCTTGTAACTGCTCCTCCCTGAGTCACCACCTTATCGTGGTGGGGGAGTTTGCGTGTCCCAATGATCCTAGGAGCTAAGTTGTCGGGGGCTGTCATGCCCCTGGTAGGGTCACAAATGACAAACAGGTCCCAGGTCCCAGACAAAGAGTGGCTCAAAAGACCCTAATGATGAATGATACAATTGGACTTCGTTTTCTCTCGGCCGAACGCGGGTCACCGGGGCCCCCCTCTGGAGCCAGGCCCGGAGGCGGGGCACGATGGCAAGCGTCTGGTGGCCGGGCCTGCACCCATGGGCCCGGTCGGGCACAGCCCGAAAAGGTAACGTGGGTGCCCCCTCCCATGAGCTCACCACTCGTGGGAGGGGCCAAAGGGGTCGGGTGCAAAGAGAGCTGGGTGGCGGCCGGAGGCAGAGGCCTTGGCGGCTGATCCTCGGCTACAGAAGCTAGTTGTCGGTACGTGGAATGTCACCTCTCTGGGGGGAAGGAGCCTGAGCTGGTGCGTGAGGTGGAGAAATTCCGGCTAGATATAGTCGGACTCACTTCAACGCACGGCAAGGGCTCTGAAACCAGTCCTCTCGAGAGGGGCTCGACTTCATTCCACCCTGGTGTTGCCAGCAATGAGAGGCGACGAGCAGGGGTGGCAATTCTTGTTGCCCCCCGGCTCCAAGCCTGCACGTTGGAGTTTAACCCAGTAAACGAGAGGGTAGTTTGGTGGGGTGGGGGGACGGGTCCTGACTGTTGTTTGCGCTTATGCGCTTATGCGCCAAACGGCAGTTCAGAATACCCGCCCTTTTGGGAGTCCTTAGAGGAAGTACTAGAGAGTGCTCCCTCGGGGGATTCCCTTGTTCTTCTGGGTGACTTCAACGCTCATGTTGGCAGCGACAGTGAGACCTGGAGAGGTGTGATTGGGAGGAACGGCCCCCTGATCTTAACCCGAGCGGTGTCTTGTTATTAGACTTCTATGCTCGTCACGGATTGTCTATAACGAACACCATGTTGAAGCGTAAGGGTGTCCACATGTGCACTTGGCACCAGGACACCCTGGGCCGCAGTTCGATGATTGACTTTGAGGTTGTGTCGTCAGACTTGCGACCACATGTTTTGGACCATCGGGTGAGGAGAGGGGCGGAGTTGTCAACTGATCACCACCTGGTGGTGAGTTGGTTCCCATGATGGGGGAGGATGCTGGTCAGACCTGGCCGACCCAAACGCATTGTGAGGGTCTGCTGGGAAAGCCTGGCAGAGTCCCCTGCCAAAGGAGTTTCAACTCCCACCTATGGGAGAGCATTGACGATGCTCCGAGGGAGGAAGGGGACAGTGAATCCAAGTGGGCGATGTTTCGTGCCTCCATTGTCGATGCGGCCGATCGGAGCTGTGGCCGTAAGGTGGTCGTTGCCTGTCGTGGCGGTAATCCCAGAACTCCTTGATGGACACCAGTGGTGAGGGATGCCGTCAAGCTGAAGAAAGCGTCATATCAGGCCGTCTTGGCCCATAGGACTCTGGAGGCAGCTGACTGGTACCAGAAGGCCAAGCAGTCTGCAGCTTTGGCGGTCGCTGAGGCAAAAACCCGGACATGGGAGGAGTTCGGAGAGGCCCTGGAAAACGACTTCCGGGTGGCTTCAAAGAGATTCTGGACCACCATCCGCCGTCTTCGGCAGGGGAAGCAGTGCACAGTCAACATCGTGTATGCTGGGGACGTTGTGCTGCTTAACTCGACTCGAGATGTTGTGGACCGGTGGAGAAAATACTTTGAAGACCTCCTCAATCCCACCGACACGCCTTCCAACATGGAAGCAGTGCCTGGGGACTCTGAGTCGGGTTCACATATCTCTGGGGCTGAGGTCACCGAGGTGGTCAAAAAACTCCTTGGTGGCAAGGCCCCGGGGGTGGATGAGATCCGCCAGGAGTTCCATAAGGCCCTGGATGCTCTGGGCGTGTCTTGGTTGACACGACTCTGCAGCATTGCGTGGACGTCAGGGTCGGTGCCCCTGGACTGGCAGACCGGGGTGGTGGTCCCGCTTTTCAAGAAGGGGGACCGGAGGGTGTGTTCTAACTATCGTGGGATCACACTCCTCAGCCTTCCTGGTAAGGTCTATTCAGGGGTTCTGGAGAGAGGGATCCACCGGATAGTCGAATCTCGGATTCAGGAGGAGCAGTGTGGTTTTCGTCCTGGTCGTGGAACTGTGGACCGACTCTATAGTCTCGGCAGGGTCCTTGAGGGTGCATGGGAGTTTGCCCAACCAGTCTACATGTGTTTTGTGGACTTGGAGAAGGCTTTCGACCGTGTTCCTCGGGGAATACTACGGGGAGTGCTCCGGGAGTATGGGGTATCGGACCACCTAATCCAGGCGGTTCGTTCCCTGTATGACCGGCGTCAGAGTTTGGTTCGCATTGCCGGCAATAAGTCGGACCCCTTTCCAGTGAGGGTTGGACTCCGCCAGGGCTGCCCTTTGTCACCGATTCTGTTCACTACTTTCATGGACAGAATTTCTAGGCGCAGCCAGGGCGTTGAGGGGTTCCAGTTTGGTGGCCGCAGGGTTCGATCTCTGCTTTTAGCAGGTGAGGTGGTCCTGTTGGCTTCATCGAGCAGTGACCTTCAACTTTCACTGGATCGGTTCGCAGCTGAGTGTGAAGCGGCTGGATTGAGAATCAGCAAGTCCGAGTCCATGGTTCTCACCTGGGAAAGGGTGGAGTGCCATCTCCGAGTCGGATATGAGGTCCTGCCTCAAGTGGAGGAGTTTAAGTACCTCGGGGTCTTGTTCGCGAGTGATGGAAGGATGGAACGCGAGATGGACATGCGGATTGGTGCGGCGTCTGCAGTGATGCGGACTCTGCACCGATCTGTCGAGGTGAAGAGAGAGCTGAGCCAAAAGGCAAAGCTCCCAATTTACAGGTCGATCTACGTTCCTACTCTCACCTTTGGTCATGAGCTTTGGGTAGTGACCGAAAGGACAAGATCGCGGGTACAAGCGGCCGAAATGAGTTTTCTCTGCAGGGTGGGTGGGCTCTCCCTTACAGATAGGGTGGGAAGCACTGTCATTCGCGAGAGACTCGGAGTAGAACCGCTGCTTGAGAGGAGTCAGATGAGGTGGCTCGGGCATCTGGTTAGGACGCCTCCCGAACGCCTTCCTGGGGAGGTGTTCAGAGCACATCCAACCAGTAGGAAGCCTCAGGGAAGACCCAGGACACGTTGGAAAGACTATGTCTCTCAGGTGGCCTGGGAACTTCTCAGCATCCGCTGGGAAGAGCTAGACGAAGTGGTCGGGGAGAGGAACCTCTGGGCTTCCCTGCTTAGGTTGCTGCCCCCGCGACCCGACCTCGGATAAGCGGAAGAAAATGGATGGATGGATGGTCCTTGTAACTGCATGATTCCACCTTTGTGGGTTGTATCATTTGTCTTCCAGTAATGCCTTGACATTGTCCTGCAGAACCCTAACATTCTTGCATAATGCTCTATTTTTTTCCCCAGGGTTTTTAACATTACGCTGTTTAGAGCAGCGCACAAGACAGTATTTTTATCTTGCAACTCCTCAATTTTTTCTCTTAGTGCTTCGGTATCCATGCTCAGTGCTCGTGCTGAGCGCTGTGACATCACCATGAACCTCCATTATTTATAGTTTTGATGAGGTTTTTGCTCTGAGATTTGCAGACACTTAAAATCTTGCCTTGTTTTTAAACAATTTTGCTGTTTGTGATTGTAGACACCTACACTTATGCCTTATTTCATACAAATCAACAAACACTGAATTTTTAGCATTGTTTGTAGTGCTTTCATCTCCTTCAAGGACTTGCTACTCCTATTGTAACTAGTTTATTCTAAGGAATCTGTATTTCTTGCCTACCGGAGTTAAAGTTGAGGGAGTTGGCAAACAGTTCTGATCTCCTGCCATGTACGTCCTACTCAGTAAACAACAAGGGGGAAAAATCTTGGTGGCAAAAATGTGGCTTGAATGTCATTTTCTGTCAGGTATTCACACTGTCATGATCTCTTGATGGCAAAGACAAAAGAAGTTCTCTTTTGAACGCGGTTGGATTGTTGAGATGCATAAGCTGCTACTGAGGATGGATGCAATAAGGGAGTCCTTTTAAACTTCTTCAAAAATGCTGAAGGTTATGGAACTGAAAAATCAAGTGGTAGACCCCAAAAATGTAACATTGAGGGCTTCCGGCGTCATTGGCATGACAAAGAGATCCCACCTGAGATGTTTTCCCACACAGCACAGTAGAAGGGGGGCCATCGTGATCTGGTATGCTTTTTCTTTCAGTGGATCAACAGTGCTTCAGGTTGCGCATGGGCATCAAACGGCAGCCAGCTATGTGGAGATGTTGCAGAGGGCATCCCTCATTACTGAAAACTAACTTCTTCCAGAAGAATAACATCACTCTTTTGGACCATCCTGCATATTCCCATGATCTAAATCCAATTGAGAACATTTATGTATGGATGGCAAGAGAAGTTTACAAAAATGGACATCATTTCAGACAGTGGATGCCCTCTGTATCTTCACCACAAGCCTCCCAGAAACACTGGCATCAAGCACTACAAAACCAATTTTATTGGTGCAGCCACAGCACAGTAACTTGTTTTTTGAACACTTTATTTATATTTTAGGTGTTTTAAAATTTTGATCAGCTGATGAAGTCTGTTTTACTTTATAAGGGTTGTTTGCAAAAAATTCCTTTCTCAAAACATGATTTGTCTCACTCCCATTTCTTCCTTTTGCATTTAATTTTAGAACCTCCTCAAGATCCAGCTGTGCAACATTTAAATTATTTAGTTCTTTAATTCTCTGTGTATTTGTGTAGTGTATTTGACTGTGTAGGTTTTATTAAGTTACTATAAAAATATAAATAAACAGCACAAAGACAAAGTAGTGAAGGAAAGCAAGTCAGACACTGACCTCTGAAGGAGAGCTCAACTCTTCTGGGGGATTGTCCCGGCAAGTTAGAGACCTTCCTCACATTGATGCTGATGGACATGATGAGTAGGATGAAGACAATCCTGACGTGTCTACATGGTACAACTGTGAAGGATTAAATATCTGCTCCCAACCTGAAGCAGACCTTCCTGTGAGGGAGGTACTTGTGTATCTAATGTAATGTTTGACAAAGCAAATGTAGTTGTTAAACTTGTTTCCTCGTTAGACTAGACACACAGACGCCGTACAAACGACATTCAGTTGTTGAACCTCCAAAAGTTTTATTTTTCCCAGCATCTTCTGATTTTAATTGTTTCCCGTATTTTAAATTTGATGGGGGGAATAAAATTATTTCTAGTTTCCATTCTTTTTAATTGCAACTGTTGACAGGAATGCAAGAGTCTGTTTTCAAAAGGCCCCTGGACCACACTTTAGACAACCCTACTTTTACAGCTTTGTCAGGGATAAACATGTATTATTGTTGCTGTAACTAACCAGTCAGTGTCTTTCAAGTGTAATTTTTAAGGCAAATGTTGATTTCCAAACTTAAGTCGTATAGACATGAAAAATGTACTTCCACGTTAGATTTTTTTGGAGGTGCCTGTTATGCCACACAAGATGGTTTGCAGGAGGGGCAAGCCGGTGTAGTGGAGGCTGTTGCTTCTACACAGCACCATAATCCAGGTTTCACAGACGCAATTGCAGAAATGCAACAAAATATTTACCTGGAGAGCAATGATGCATGTTCTAGGGTCAACATGAGTGCAGATAAGTAAAACTAGTTATTTTAAACAAAACGTGTGTAATTTTTTTTTTGGCGGAGCTACTGGTTTGTATTGGTATTTCTGCAACAATAAGCTTTGTTACAACTTCCATGTCCTGTTGTATGGTCACAACCACACATTTTGTGATTTCCATCACAAAACAGGTGAGTTGTAAGTAGTTTTAACTTTAGGGACATATTTTTCCGGAATGTTGCAAATATTAGTGCTTTTGGGGCACTGCACTGTACAAGAAAAACACAGTCATCTTTTCCACATTGTTTTATTGCCATTACTATAAGCAGCGTTTAATCACAACATGCATCCATTGTTTGTGGTACTACTAAAGAAAGGCTAGTTAAAGGTGCAGAAATGGTTGTCACATAATGCACTAGATCAGTGGTTCTTTGTAATTTTCTGTCATGCCAGAAGGCCTTAAACTATAAAAATAACAAAAATGGGAGTCACAGGATGATGTGAGCAAACTTACTTAGGGCCAGTTCAGAGCATTCATTCATTCATTCAGTTTCTATACCGCTTATCCTCATTAGGGTCGCGGGTATGCTGGAGCCTATCCCAGGTGATTTCGGGTGAGAGGCGGGGTACACCCTGGACTGGTCACCAGTCAATGTTTTTTTTAAACATAAAAACAAATGTATAGAATTTTGGCATCAATCAATATTTTTAATTTTATTTTAGTAGCAGCTATAGACAGGTTCTGTTATTTGCAGCATCAGCTCAGTGGAAAGTTTGGAAAACCATGTGACCTGACTGCAGCATAGTCATGGCTCCCACAACATTCCAAAGACATCTCATTAAAGGCACTTTCCTAAGGGAACATTAGAAAACTAGATTGTCTTTATTTAAGCTTCTTAACCACAAACATCAATTTCCCTTTCTTGTCTGACGTTTTAACTCTGTGTGGCAATGGAACATCAACTGACAAACTAGTCCTAAAGTACACATTTACATTTCAGCTGTGTGGCTGATGGTTGCATAGCGACAAGAAAGCGTTTTTATTAAAGGATATAATGGTGCTTGTAATAAGGCAAAGGCAGTAAAGCTATGTTAAAGTTGAGATTTTTACATATCTCATCAGGATTTCCAGCATTGAAAGGTTAAAAAAGTGATTAATATCCATCCCCGATCCCTGGGTGATACAAATAAAAAACCCATCCTAATTAGTCACCAGGGTCAAGTAGTAGTAGTAGTAGTAGTAGTAAACATCCATATGTAAGGAGAAATATAATGATGCAATACTCGTAAACGGTTAGTGGCGTGATGCGTGTGGTCTACACTAAACCTAACATCTCTGAACATTTGCTGCCATGGAAAAAGAAGAGATGTGGCTATGGAACCCCTGTAAATAAGTGTGTAATCTAATCTAAATAGTTATGCTAAAAGCAGAAAGCATTCAAAGAAAATTATAATTTTTGTACAAAAGTAAGTGAATAAAAAAAACTGATGTAAAAAAAAAAACGAAAGTTATTCCTGGCATTTTACTGGCTGCCAGGTGAGCGCTGCCTTGATGATTGGTGTTTGGTAGATGTAAACGGGAATGGTCCTAGTTTGATTGTTGGGAATGTGGGTTTGCAGATTAGTGGTATGGGCGTTGGTAGATGTGTGCGATGCAGTCAGTGGTGGCTTTCATGATTTGGTGGGCACTTTGAGGGGCTGGAGACCTCTCATTTTGAAGTAAGTGACCACTTGGGTTGGGACCTCGGCAAGGACCGCCTGGGCCAGAGTCGCCACGGGTCCCTGAGGAGACAAGAGTGATGTCACTGACTTTTAACCTTTGACCTGTGTCCTGCTTCCTACCTGTGGACATGATGCGACAACACTCACATCCTTGAACTTCCTGAAGGGGACAAATTGGACAATGTCCCTGGCGACAGCCTCGCCCACTGTGGACCTCAAAACACCGTCGTCACCATCCAGGAGCTCCATGGCCTTAAAGTCTGCAGGCCCCACCCCCACAATGATGATTGAAAGCGGCAGACGGGACGCTCGAACGATGGCGTCTCGGGTCTGGTCAAAGTCAGTGATCTCTCCGTCAGTGAGGATGAGGAGGACAAAGTATTGCTGCAGAAAGACGTGATCAGACGACCTTCATAGTGCTCTGATATGTGAGTTTGTGTGAGCGAGGTCTTTACAGAGGCGCTGTTGTTCTGTGCAGCAGAGGTGGCGATGGAGGCCACATGGTTGATGATGGGAGAAAAGTTTGTTGGTCCAGAAAGTCGTAGCTGAGGAAGAACCCTCCGGTAGGCTTCAACAATCCCTTGAATGCCTGCGAGAGAAGCAGAGCCACTTAAACCTGGATTATACTCCTGTTTCGAGGCTTCATGTTATAGTGTATTATTTCCTGTGTACACTTTCAGAGGGCGTAGAGTCCACCTTCATGAAAGCATAACCACCCTATAGGCCAACAAGAGTTGTGTTATCCAAGCTGCTGCAATGTTGCAAACAACTGTTGTCATGGTGTAAACATAACCTAAATAAAAATAGTCTTTGCGCCACACTTTCGAACATGTTCACACACAACGCGCTTTTTTAATAAAATCCTATGAAAACATTATAATACAGTACATGCCACGCCACGAGTTCCTCACGTCACTTTCTGAAGAAACACATGCTTTCCTTTCTTTGGAACAGTCTTCAGAGTTGAATATGTGACATGTAAGTCATGGGACTGTGTTAGACACATTAATGGTTCAGTAAATGTAAACCACAGGGCAACGCACTGTGCTCCACCATTGTTTTGCTTGTGGAGTAAAACAATTAACACACATGTAGTGTACATGTATACACATTTTCAAGCTCCAAAGTGCTTTCATGGCAACTAAAAGAAACAGTAGTGTGCACCTTGGCAGTATGGGCTGGTGGGGTTGAAGTTGAGGGCAAACTCGTGATGTGCGGCCTGTGGGAACAACAACACAAGCTGTCAACACATGGCATGGCGGCAACAAAAACTTTTGCAAATGGTGTTTCTACTTGTTAAAAAAAGTACAAAAATAGCAGTGGCACTTGATAACAAACTTTACACGATACAGGAAGCGTAGGTCATCCTCTATTTCATTGGTGTTGTGTATGTTGGGAGGGAAACTACCTGGTAGTCCGGAGGAAGTTTGGCTCCAAACCCAAAAGCAGGGAATAGTTTATCACTGAAACAAAATCAGGCGTAATGAAGTTTTCAATATTACATTTTTTGAATATTCATCATGACTATTGTGATGTATTGTTCAGTGTGCACTAACGTGTCATAGTCTTGGACCACCTGACCCACAGACCACAGTGCAGACAAGTACTGGTTCTGCCCATCTGGACTCATGTAGTGGAGAGAGTTGGGCGAGTGAGGGTCACCATTGGAGCCAGTGAAGTCGATTCCCACCTACACAACAACCAACTTCTTGAACGTCCCATTAAAAAAAGAATACATGGGCTGTGTTCCAAACAGCACACTTCCACCTCACACTAACCATTTTGAGTGCATAGGTGTGTTATGTTGTGTTATTAGTTGCACTCAAGCCTTTCCAAATGGTGAGTGTGCAGCAATGGAGCTTAACCACTCAATCATCACCATCTTGGTTATGTAGCTGGGGGGAGGGAAGGACTAACTCCAGGAGAACTAACTCCAGCAGAAAAGGAAGACAAAGCAAATTAATATTGCACAACCAAATTAATGGATTTGGGGCAGCACTATACTGCCAAAATTGGCACCCTCAGCAACCAAGTAAGCAGCATACATAAAGTAGATATTGAAGTGCACGTGTGGAAATATTCGATTTGGAACACAGTATGCTTTTTGAGCTCCAGAGTGTAAAATGTAGCACTTTGCTGACGCACAGTGAAGTTGATCTGGCAGCCGCCCATCACATAGTCCAGGAAGGTGTGTTGTGTCACCAACTGCCACACAAACACAGGGAGTTAAGTTGCACCACCCACACACCATAAAGACACACATACCATCATCACTTGTCTTGTTAAATTGTTAATACCATTTGTCTCCAGCAAGGGTGAGCAGACCGGCGTTTAATGTGACACATTTGAGGGACTGCATCTTTCAGAAGGAGTAGTGATGTAAAAACTGGACATAAAGTCTGTCCTAATTAGCAATACTAACGTAGGTGTTGGCTTCTTGCTGATTTGAACAACTAACGCCAAGTATGTAGCACTTGGGCAGCACCTAAAACCTTAATGCCAACATGCTGCCACCTAGTATGATGATGATATGCCTGAGAGGATGTGATACATTAAGGGAATCTCCCTATAGCTCAGTGTTTCTCTTGCTATTTTCAGTCATGCCCCCCACAGGGGACAGAAATGTTTTCACGCCGCCCTGATTTTAAATACTGTTGAGAAACTGGTATCTATGTATTTACAGTATCTGTACTGTACAGACTGAACGTGAAACTGAAACCAGGAAAATACAACCAAATGGAGAGCTGTGAAGCATGCAGGCATATTCCTGAGTCAGATTCCATGGGGAGTATAATAAATCTGGACACGTTGGCAGGTTTGCACTAACATTGAAAGTTGTCCCTGCTTCTCATGCCCGCCCCACTATTTGGGAAGCACTGCTATAATTTGACCATAATGTGCTCCATACCTTGCAGCTCTTCACAGAGACCACTCCGGAGTTCTTGTAGCTTTTCTTTTTCTTCTGTTTCTCTGGGTGGATGCAGTCAAACGCCACCTACAGGATAAAACACTGATAGATGCACTTTTCTTAATATTTTAATCAGTGAACTCACCAGTGAACCAGAGGCTGCCTTCTGCAGCTCCGACACTTTGGTGGTGAAAGACCCGATCAGATCGTGTGAGCCGTCGCTGTCGTGATCGGAACAATCCACCTGAGAAAGTTAGACAGTGAGTCGACGCCTGCAGGCTGGACAGGGGGAGCAGAGATTGGCAGAACCTTGAGAGGTTTTTCCAGGTCACTGCTGCAGAATGTCTGCAGAAGAACAGAGAACGTCTTCCAGCTGGGATTTAGGTTGTTCTTCACCACCTACCAACACAAAAAAACACCTTACATCAAAAATGGTCAATGAGCTCATCCCGTGTGGCAAGATGAAGATGTATTTTTAAGTACCTCTGTTCTGTGAACCAGTTGCCATTTTCCATCATCTCCTTGTTTGAAGAACTCCAGAAAGGGATCAGACTTTCCAAATGTGTCCTGAAGAAAATAGGTCATTTTGAGTGAAAAGTATGATGATGCAGATGCACATATGACCAGCAAGAGGTATCCAAGTGAAACAGTTACCTTCTTGTCCAAATTTTTTGCCTCCAGCTCCAATGTGATGGCTCTGTTATCCTTTATCTCTTCTGCTGTGATCTATCCATGCACACCAAACATTGTTATTGTAGCTCTAAACGGTTTATCCTGAACATTGTTAAACCTAAGACAAACATTTTTCCACTGATCTGTGCTATTTTATATGTATTTTTGTATGATTCAAATAATTTCAAACATTTGATTAATGAAAAATGACTGAATTTGTACATTTCCCAAACTAACACAGGGAAAAAAAATCAAAGTGTGACCGCGGTCCACCTGCCCGTTTCTGGTTGAGTACAGTGCCAATATGTTTACAAAAAGAAATTATATATACAATGACTCAAAGTAAAGCAAGTGTGTGACATCATTATTATTGCTTATCAGACAAAAAAAAACGCAGAGAAAAGTCAAAAGGTGAGGAGGACACTATTCACCCTGATTTTGGGTGTAAATCTGACTCCACAGGAGTCAGTGCCTCACCAGCCATAAACCTTAACACATGTCACTGGTTTTAAAGTCTATTGAGGTTCTTAAACACATGCATGGATAGACAAACTACAGTACATACAGTAATGCTTCCTTTGCCAGCAGGTTTGCCCATCTTCAACTGCAGTGGTCTGGTCAAAGTTTTACTGGAAACGATCTGAAACAAACACACACACACACATACACGGGACAATTCCATTTATTTGTATAGCGCCAAATCACAACAGCAGTTCTCGTGTGGCATTTTACCCATGAAGGTCAAAACAGAGTGGTGCTATAACTGGGTGGCGGCCGGAGACAGACGCCTTGGCGGTCCAATCCTCGGCTACAGAAGCTAGTTGTCGGTACGTGGAATGTCACCTCTCTGGCGGGGTGCTAGATATAGTCGAAGTCACCGCAACGCACAGCAAGGGCTCTGGAACCAGTCCTCTCGAGAGGGGCTGGACTTCATTCCACTCTGGTGTTGCCGGCAATGAGAGGCAACGGGCAGGGGTGGCAATTCTTGTTGCCCCCCGGCTCCAAGCCTGCACGTTGGAATTTAACCTACGCCTTCGGGTGGGGGGACGGGTCCTGACAGTTGTTTGCGCTTGTGCACCCTACAGCAGTTCAGAATACCCGCTGTCCTTAGAGCGTAAGTACTAGTACTTCCTTGGAGTCCTTAGAGGAAGTGCTAGTACTAGAGAGTGTTCCCTCGGGGGATTCCCTTGTTCTGCTGGGTGACTTTAACGCTCATGTTGGCAACGACAGTGAGACCTGGAGGGGCTGATTGGGAGGAACTGCCCCCTGATCTTAACCCGAGCGGTGTCTTGTTATTGGACTTCTGTGCTCGTCACGGATTGTCTATAACGAACACCATGTTCAAGCATAAGGGTGTCCACATGTGCACTTGGCACCAGTGTCAGTTCGATGATTGACTTTGTGGTTGTGTCGTCGGACTTGCGACCACATGTTTTGGACACCCGGGTGAAGAAAGGGGCGGAGCTGTCAACCGATCACCACCTGGTGGTGAGTTGGTTCTGATGGTGGGGGAGGATGCCGGTTAGACCTGGCAGACCCAAACGCATTGTGAGGGTCTCCTGGGAACGTCTGGCAGAGTCCCCTGTTAGAAGGAGTTTCAACTCCCACCTACGGGAGAGCATTGACGATGCTCCGAGGGAGGCAGCGGACATTGAATCAGAGTGGGCAATGTTTCGTGCCTCCATTGTCGATCCGGCTGATCGGAGCAGTGGCCGTAAGGTGGTCGGTGCCTGTTGTGGCGGTAATCCCAGAACCCGTTGGTGGACACCAGCGGTGAGGGATGCTGTCAAGCTGAAAAAAAGAGTCCTATCAGGCCGTTTTGGCCCATGGGACTGGTAATGGTAATGGTTTAATTTTATTTGAACATGCATGTAAATTACATTGGAATACATCACTTAATACAATTGACAGTTCCACATGTCCAAAAGGAGTAGGAAGAAGCAAAGCTTATTAAATCCTACCCCTGTAGGCTCTCCCCTATTTCAATACATTTGTACACTTCCTGCAGTTACTAAGTTGGAATGCATTAGTTAGGTCATGTGACAGTTTGTTGAATAGTAGTCTTTGTCATGGCTTGTCATGGTAAATAAATTATATTGCAGTCTTGATGAATGATATTCATAATAAATAATAATAATAATAATAATAGTGATAATAGTGATGAGTGGTGTATAACAATTATAACAAAACATTGTTGTAGTACAGACAATGTTCTCACTAGGAATGAAAAGTTCCAGCATTGACAGTCAACAGACAGAAAATATAATCTCCAAGGAAAGAAAGTAATCTGGCCTTGGATGTACACAATATTTCACGAGTCTTCTTCTTTGTATTTTGTAAACATCAACTATTTGTAATGTTTCTTGAAGTCACTCATTGTAGAGCATTGTTTTAGTTCTTTACTTAATCCGTTCCATAGTTTAATTCCACATACCGAAGTACTGAAATTTTTTTGTTGTTCTTGCATATTTGTGTTTAAAGTTTAGTTTATTCCTAAGATCATATTTCTCCTCTCTTTTTGAGAAATATTGTATTTATTTATTATATTTTATTTTGCATTATATGACATTCTTTGGTAACTGGTTGTTGTTTGCTTTATGCATCATTTTAGCGGTTTGAAGGTTTACCAGATCAGCAAATTTTAATAATTGTGATTTTTGAAACAGTGGATTTGTATGTTCTCTGTGCGCCACGTTATGGATTATCCTAATTGATCTTTTTTGCAGTACATCAAGCGAGTGAAGTGTACTTTTGTAGTTATTTCCCCGTATCTCCACACAATAAGTTAGATATGGTAACACCAGAGAACAATAGAGAGTTTGGAGTGATTTGGGAGAGACTCGGAGTAGAACCGCTGCTCCTCTGCATTGAGAGGAGCCAGATGAGGTGGATCGGGCATCTGGTTAGGATGCCTCCCTGAGGAGGTGTTCAGGCCCGGTAGGAGGTCTCTGGGAAGACCCAGAACACGTTGGAGAGAGAATGTCTCTCAGCTGGCCTGGGAACGCCACGGCATCCGCTGGAAAGAGGAAGACGAAGTGGCCGGGGTAAGGGAAGTTTGGGCTTCTCTGCTTGGGTTGTTGCCCCCGCGACCCGACCTCAGATAAGCGGAAGAAAATGGATGGATGGGGATGGGAGTCACAAACAGAGAGCCAACTAAAACCCTACATGAGCAAGCACAAAACTCCCTGTGGCGAAGAAACCTTGAACAGAACCCAGGCTCTGTGAGACGGCCATATGTCTCGACCGGTTGGGTTGAGAAAAAAATAGAAGGATGCATGGTAGAGTGAGCCAGAAGTCTTTGTCTTAGATATTAGTGCAGCAGGGGTCAATTCTAATTACACTATATGCTTTAGCAAAAAAGTGAGTTTTAAGTTGACTTTTAAATATGGAGAGGTTGTCAGCCCCGGATTGAGTCGGGGAGATGGTCCCATAACAGAGGAGTATGATAACTAAAAGATCTAGTTCACATTATATTTCTAAAAATTCTAGAAGTGGCAAGTAATTGTAAATTGTGTGAGAGCAGTGTTTTACTGGGTTGATAAGGTTCACATGTCATTCAGTAGACAGACCAGCTCAAAGAGTCATAAACAAATGTAAGCACTTTTCAAGATCAAGGTACAAACTTCCCAAAATCTTACAGCTTACAGAACCCGAGTGTGCTGAACGAAAAAAATTAGCAGTGTTTGTGTATAGTTGGTTACCTGCCCCAGGGTCAGCTCCACCCCTCCCAGGTAATCATCGTCGCCCAGGCCAGGGGAGTTGTTGTCGATGTCATAGATGCCAAGTTTGAGATTCTGGACCGTCTCAAAATGGTAGTCCAGCCGGAGGCGTTGACTGAAGAATGGACTGGAAGTGTTCTGCAGACGTTCGGTGCGACCAAGCTGACACAAGAAGGCACGGTTTTTATTTGTGCATCACATGCTTTCCCTGATGGTCTTCCCCAGGTATAAATTGTTGTACCTCAGTCCAGGCATCTTTTCCTGAGCACTGAAAGAGGACACACAATGGATCCGACTTGGAGCCCACGTCTTTATCCAGCAGGTCCTTACAGGAGACACTCAACTCCACCTTTGACACGCACTCTGCCATCTGAGGGGACAGAAGTGTAATAGAAAACAAAAACATTGTTTATATTAATTTAAGTAATGTTTGTGATAACTGTTTATGGTAGGCACAAATTTGCATTCTTTCGGGACTCACACAGAATTACCTCTTCACAACATATTCAACCATCTTGAGGATGTTCTGTACATCCACAAAAAACAAAGCCAACACATCACAACAGCTAGCATCCTCGCACCTAGCAAGACAGCATTGAGTACTGAACGAGATTAGGCACATCTATAGACAGATATCTTTATTAAATAATCTCCAAGACAAATTTACATTTCAAGCAGCTCTCCAAAAATGTCATAATAAACTTCATCACAGAATAAAACAATCAAGGCAAGACAGTAGAGATAAGAAAATAAAAAAAACAATAAATAACGGTTCACTTCTAATTTGTTGTGCAATAATACATAATTATTATTAGATAAAATACATAAATAGGTATAAAGTGTATCTGTGTCACTGTAATGGTTTTATATCATTCTACATTTAATCGGGTAGATCACAGTGTGTCAGGGTTCTCAAAATTTGTGGGAGTTTCGAAGGTGGTACCTACAAGCACCTGGGTTTCCATGTTGACAAACATTGATGAGTAGCTAAAACAGCACGTAGCAAAAAGCACAACTATGAGAACGATACCTTAAATCAGTGGTCACCAACCTTTTTCAGACCAAGATCTGCCATGAAACTGTGTACATATAGTTTTTACAAAGTAAAGTAAAAAGTGACACACATTTAAAACGTATCCTTTAAATACGAAGGTTTCCAAGGTTTTTATAATTAGGTGTAATTGGGCGTCGACATTTCTTCACATTGCACTCTTTGCTTTACCTTGCAATGACAAATGAGCCACGGGCCGTGGATGGCCCCCGAGCCGCACTTTAGTCACCGCTACTTTGGTAGATCTTCGTCGGGGTTGGGCGTCTGGCATTGCTGCTTTGAGGAAACTACAAACTAGCTTGAGCAATGGTGAGGATAGAGACACTGCTCAATGCAGCCAGAAGGGCCGCAGCTCAAATACTTTTTTGAAGATGCACTTCTATGGAGTTATATTTGTGCCTTAGTTTTGAGGTAGCAAAGGTAAATTTATCCCCATATTAAAATGCAATAACTACTGACGGTGCACAGGCTACGCTTTGTCACCACCCCGCCCCCATGCTTGCGTGGGAAGGCCATTCGGTGTACATGGGCTAATACTTCCAGTCGGGTTTTAAGGACTGGGCTCCTACCTGGAGTTTGCATGTTGCGTGCCTAGAGGGCAGGGAGGCATACAGGCGTGTTCTGTGGTCAAAATGCTTGCCTGTTGGGCACTCTCCGAGAAGGGAAGACAATAATGTAATGATATATTTTTTCCCCAATATTACTGCGGCCGACTGGCAAAGTCTCAAAGCTCCCCATTGGCTCTCAATTGACGGGTGGTGACCTTTTAGCATGACTGAAACTGCGTATGTGAGAAAGGAATGGGGTAAGTCGGGTTGCTGCATGTATGTATGGCTGACTGATGAGCACTCTTTTCTTTGTGTACTTAATATTTTGACCGACTTTGCACCATTGTCATAAAATACGCTCCCCGGCCCCTAGGGGGCAGATTTGCATGGTACAGTATTTGCCATGAGTACTAAGCAGGGTCACTAGCTTCCTTCATCTTCTGCCGTTTCAGCTCGGCGATGTCCTCGCTTAGCACTCACACGCAATTTATAAAAATGAACTTTTAAGTAAAAAAGACTACATGGACTGTACACGCATCACATAATATAGATTGCCTACTAACACACAGACTCGTGAAGTTAACTCCATGCACCAAAACAAAACTACTGACGATAACTACGTGAGTACAGTAATGCGTTCTCCGACAAGCCCGTAAAAAAACAAGTATAAGGTTTAAATATACAATTTACAGCAAACTCGTTAATCACTTCATGAGTTTAAGCATACCAAACCACATAGAGTCGACACAATAAACACAAGCAGAGCCTATAAAATGTTACCTGATTAAATGTTACCGTTGTTGTGGATGTATTTTGACTCTGTCAAAGAACAAGTTAATTGCCTTCTTGGCAACAAATTCACGTCCGAGCAATACAGAGTCACCAGGAAAAAGGAAGCAACAGCCAGGAGGTCTTCACTATGATTGGACAGCAAGCTGGGAAAGAAAGCATGCACTGATTGGGCAAAAGGACTGTCAGTCATCGCCACCTCGCAAAAACATGACTTCCGGCGCTGCAGTTCCAGAATAATAGCACCATTTCAACCGAGCAGGTCTCAGTCTCAGGTTTCAACTGATGCAGTGCATTAAAGTGAAGACAAATGTTATAAGCCTAAATAGCTCCAAAATAAATTTACCAGTGAGCTATTGACAAGCAAACCGAACATTTATAAATTCTCTGCTTTTATGTTCACAGGCAGACACTGATATAAGAATATAATAAAAGCTAACTTACCAACATTATAGATGCCTTTTTTCCATTCTTTTGGTTGACACCACAGAGTAGACAGGAAAAAAGCTCATGTAATTTTATGTAAATACTAGGGCTTAGTTAACTCATAATTAGTTAGCTCATAATTAATCACATTTTAATAAGTAGGGATGTACTGTAAATCTATTTGTGGTAAACAACTACAACAATAACTACATCAAATTGTATGTAAAGGGATATCAATTTTGGAAATATGGGCCATTATTTTGTTCAGAAAATAGTTAGAAATCGCAGTTTCTGAATGTTTAATGCGAGCAGTGATTTGTCCAACTTTGTTTGAAGGTCCTTGAACTTTCACACAGCACAGATAGGGGAAAAATCAAGTATGGTAGTCTTTTTCTTTCACCTCATATTTGGTCCCAAATGCTGAAACTATGCGAGAATGCATAAAGGTAAGATTTGCTGACTGTTAAGTACTAATTTCCATATGTGTGGTGCATGGTGAGTCTGTATTCATTTTGTGATTTAATTTGATGTTCCCATCGTAGTTTTACACAATACGTAATAAGATAAAGATAAAAAGATAAAGATATACTATAATGTACATTCTCAACTTCAGCCATGATCACAAAGACGCAAACTCTGCTCAGCCTGCCCGTAAATAACTTGTAATCCAAATTTAAGCTTGCAGCTCAAAAGTAAAATAAAAAACAAAATAAAAACTTTAGTATCGACACTTGTACGCCAAGGTACCACTGTATAAATAACAATTTTAAAATAAAAATACCAGCAGTGGTCCAGTAACTTCTCGCTTCTCTCTGGAAGGCAACGTAATCAATGATAAGTCAAATCACAGCGACAGTAGATACAAACAACTTTTTTCTTGTTGTGAGAGCCATCTGCCAATACTTTTAAGCTAAATTTACTAATCAAAATACCCCTTTCTTTGTGAATTTCTGATCAATATGTGTTCCTGCTTGTGGCTCCACAGTCACCGCTACTTCCGCAAACTACAGTGTGGGCTGTAATAGGAAATGACAGCCCTAGTAAATACACATGACCACAATTGAATGCCCAATTAGAACAACAACAACACTATTGTTAAACGTACGATGTATCTTAAACTAGAACCATCGGAGCAAGCGTCATCTTATTGCTGTGCAACAACTACAGCTTTCCACAAACAACACAACAAAAGCTGGACATTTACGGACTATTGTTAAATTTCAATGTTATTTTCCAATGCTTTTTGGTATCTTTCTGTCAGCAGCAAGTTCTGTCATCCCGAACGTCCTTGCTGGGAACTTTTGCTTCACTTATCTTATCACTTCACTCTTCTCCACAAAGCAGGTCAACAAGACAGTAAACAAATTAGGGGTGTCCCGATCCGCTATTGATATTGGGCTGACATCAACCAAAAAAACAAAAAAAATCGGATTATATTGGCTTACAGTAATTATAACCCGATATATATATTTTTTATATTGGCTTACACTCGTCCGTGAATTACCACCTTATCGTGGTGGAGGGGTTTGAGTGCCCGAGTGATCCTAGGAGCTATGTTGTCGGGGGCTTTATGCCCCTGGTAGGGTCTCCCAAGGCAAACAGGTTGTAGGTGACGGGCCAAACTAAGAGTGATTAGGGCCAGACTAAGAGTGATTCAGAAGACCCTAATAAAGAAGATTAAGAGGAGTGACCGCACCTCGCCCGGACGTGGGATATCGGGGCTTCACCCTGGAGCAAGGCCTGGGGGAGGGGCTCGCCCTGGTGGCCAGGCCTTCACCCGTGGGGCCTGGCTGGGCCAAGCCTGAAGAATCCACACGGGAACTCCCCACCGCAGACCCACCACCTGCAGGGGCAAGCAGAAGGGTCCGATGCATTGCTATTTGGGCAGTTGTCGAGGGCGGGTGTCCGGGCGACCTGGTCTTTGGCGGCCAAATCTGGTTCTTGGGACATGGAATGTCACTTCTCTGGTAGGGAAGGAGCCCAAGCTTGTGGAAGAGGCGGAGACATTCCGACTAGATATAGTCGGACTCACCTCAACCCACAGTTTGGGCTCTGGAACCAAATTCCTTGAGAGGGGCTGGACCTTGTTCTTCTCTGGAGTTGCTGCAGGGGAGAGGCGGCGAGGTGGTGTAGGCTTATTATTAGCCCCCCGGCTTGGTGCCTCTGTGCTAAAGTCATTACGGGTGAACGAGAGGGTTATTTCCCTACGCCTTAGGGCTGGGGAAAGGGTCTTGACTGTGG
>QODF01000029.1:3768639-3808785 GCA_024372805.1 Oostethus manadensis
GGCAAGCCCCGAACCCGATGGTGGACACCGGGGGTTAGGGCTGCCGTCAAGCTGAAAAAGGAGTCCTATCGAGCATGGATGGCTTGCGGGACTCCCGAAGCAGCTGACAGGTACCGGCAGGCCAAGCGGCACGCGGCTTCGGCGGTGGTCGAGGCAAAAACTCGGGTGTGGGAGGAGTTCGGTGAGGCTATGGAGCACGACTTTCGGTCGGCCTCGAAGAGGTTCTGGCAAACCGTCCGACACCTCAGAAAGGGGAAGCAGCCCCCAGTTCACACTGTTTACAGTGCGGACGGGGGCTTGCTGACCACGACTGTGGATATAGTTGGTCGGTGGAAGGAATACTTCGAGGCCCTTCTCAATCCCACTGACATGCCTTCCATAGAGGAAGCAGAGTCTGAGGATACGTACGTGGACAGTTCTATCACCGTGGCTGAGGTAATTGGGGTAGTTAAATCACTCCCCAGTGGCAAGGCTCCGGGGGTAGACGAGTTCCGCCCTGAATTCTTCAAAGCTCTGGATGTTGCGGGACTGTGTTGGTTGACACTGAAACATTGCATGGAAGTCGGGAACAGTATCTCTGGACTGGCAGAACGGGGTGGTGGTCCCCATTTTTAAAAAGGGTAACCGGTGAGTGTGTTCCAACTATAGGGGGATTCTCAGCGTCCCTATGAAAGTCTACTCCAGGGTGCTGGAGAGAAGGGTACGACCGTTAGTCGAACCTCCATTACAGGACCTGCAATGTGTTTTTTGTCCCGGTCGCGGAACACTGGAACAGCTCTACACCCTTCCAAGGGTAATGGAGGGTATGTGGGAGTTTGCCTAACCGGTCTACATGTGCATTGTAGACTTGGAAAAACATTCGACCGTGTCTCTCGTGGTGTCCTGTGGGGGGTGCTCCGGGAGTACGGGATTGGTGGCGCGCTACTACGTGCCATTCGGTCCTTGTACAATCGAAGCAGGAGCCTGGTTCGCATTGCCAGCAGTAAGTCGAGCTTGTTTCCGGTGAACGTTGGCCTCCGCCAAGGCTGCCCTTTGTCATCGATTCTGTTCATAATCTTCATGGACATAATTTCTAGGTGCAGTCAAGGCATTGAGGGAGTCCAGCTTGGTGACCTTAGGATCTCAACGCTGCTATTTGCAGACGATGTGGTCCTTATGGCCTCATCAGGCTGTGACTTTCAGCGTTTACTGGAGCGGTTTGCAGCTTAGTGTGAAGCTTCTGGGATGAGACTCAGCACCTCCAAATCCAAGGCCATGGTTCTCAGTCGGAAACAGGTGGACTGTACCCTCTGTGTTGGGAATGAGGTCTTGCCTCAGGTGGAGGAGTTCAAGTATCTCGCGGTCTTGTTCACGAGTGAGGGACGGTTGGAGCATGAGGTCGACAGACGGATCGGTGCAGCATCCGCACTAATGCAGTCACTGTACCGGGCCGTCAAGATGAAGAGAGCTGAGCCGGAACGCAAAGCTCTTGTTTACCGATCGATCTACGTTCCCACCCTCACCTATGGTCATGAGTTATGGATCATGACCGAAAGAACAAGATCGCGGATACAAGCGGCGTAGGGTGGCTGGACTCACCCTAAGAGATAGGGTGAGGAGCTCGGCCATCCGGGAGGAGCTCAGAGTAGAGCCGCTGCTCCTTCACATCGAGAGGAGCCAGTTGAAGTGGCTCGGGCATCTCGTCTGGATGCCACCCGGGCGCCTCCCTGGTGAGGTGTTTCGAGCATGCCCAGCCGGGAGAAGACCCCGGGGAAGACCTAGGACGCCTGGGAACGCCTTGGTGTCCTCCCGGTGGAGCTGGAAGAGGTTGCCAGAGACCGGCAAGTCTGGACTTTCCTACTGAAACTGCTGCCCCCGCGACCCGGACCCGGATAAGCAGAAGTAAATGGAATGGAAATGGAATTGGCTTACATTTAAAATATCCAATATTGGCGCTCTTTCCAGCAGCATCCAGATAGAGCCCAAGTGACCACAACAGCAGCAAGTGCCAACAGGTTAAGCATGGAGTGGAAGACATATTGGCCGTATGTATTTTTTATTCAAGTCCGAAAAAGACATTGCTAGCTAAGTGCAACACTTGTCATTCACAAGTTTCCGGTGGTGGCGGAGAAACAAGGTAGTACCACCAAACTCATTACACATTTGAAGCAGGAGTCAGGAAACTCCCGTCAGAGGATAAGCTTTAGATATTAGCAAACGGAAACATCACCATCTTGTCGATGGTCAGGAAAGTGGGCTTTAAATGTGTAATTGAGCACCCTAAACATCACTATTGTACACTTAGCCGCTACTAAATTGATAAAACTATACCCAAGATCAGGGGTAGGCAACCCGC
Organism: Oostethus manadensis; assembly: GCA_024372805.1. NCBI lineage: Eukaryota > Metazoa > Chordata > Actinopteri > Syngnathiformes > Syngnathidae > Oostethus > Oostethus manadensis. Next base: position 3,770,975 of record QODF01000029.1, read on the forward strand.
AACTCCGAAGCTGGAGGCTCTTCAGCCTTTTTGTTGTGGCTCCTTTTGGTCTTGACAAAAACAGAGTAAACGTAATGTAATTGTTATTTATGTGTTATTTGTATGTGTTTGGCTTATTTTACCTCTTGAAAATGTGAGATGTGAAGTGAAACTTTAACATCAACATTTTCTAAAAATATTTATAATGAATGAAAATGCGTTATACCCACGTCTATGCCCCTTGCCTTACACAGCTTCTTCAGTGTGTAATCCTAGTGGTAAACTAACAATGAATACATGAAAAAATGTCTCAGCCTTTGCCTTATGTCCTGTGGGAAGAACAAAGTCTTCTTACTACCAAAAATAAGGAAGATCGACACTGAGCAACAGAAACACAAGTCACATTAAGCAGAACACTAGCATTTTTTTCAGATTTTTATTTATTTCAGACCCGTCACGAAGCGATTCTCATTCAAAATAAAAACATACAGGCCATGACCCGGGGGGCCAAGAAGAATTGCCACCCCTGCCCCTAGCCTCTCACTGCTGGCAACGCCAGAGTGGCATAAAGTCCAGAGGTGAGTCCTACTACATCTAGCCAGACCTTCTCCACATCGCCAGGACCAGCTCAGGCTTCATCCCCACCAGAGGGGATCTGTAGCCGAGAATCAAACCGCCAAGGTCCCCGCCTTCGGCTGCCACACAGCTCACTCGGTGCCCGACCCCTTTGGCCCTTCCATGAGTGGTGAACTCATTGGAGAGGGGACTCATGTCATCTCTTTAGGCTCTGCCCGACCGAGCCCCACCTCCAGAGGGGGGGCCCCGGTGACCTGCTTCTGGGCGAGGAAAATCTAGGTCCAATGTTCTTTTTCTTTATAGGGGTCTGTCGAGCCACTCTTTGTCTGGTCCATCACCTAGGACCTGTTTGTCACGGGTGACCCTACCTGAAGCATAAAAGCATTACAATCCATTTTCCAATCTTACATGCACACTTTGCAACTGCTGTAAATATGCTGTTTACCTCTTTACTGCAAGATACAATAGCAAATGTTTAAAGAGCAGCAGCTTAGCTCGGGACTCTTCTAGAACTTGTGTCATTATGTTTTTATGGATGATACATACAACTTAAAAGATAAATTTCATGTTTAGAGAGTGTATGCTCACGTCCCAGGTTGACAGCACTGTTCAACAGTGAGACAAATGAAAAATAACTGGCTGCATGCACACCAACAGCAACCCATTCAAATTAATGTGTGAATTGTAACATTCATGAGCCAATTCCATATGCACGCATTGTAGTGTCCAAGTGCTAACATAACCAGCCAATTGAGAAAACATTTTTGTTCATAGACTTAAAAAAGGCACTTTAAAGCAGTAACACAGGCTAGGAAGGCCGCAACAAAGAGGAAAAAATACTAAAAAATAGACTTATTATATTATATTTGTAGAAAAGAAAATTTTATAAGAATAAATGTGTCATTTTAATGAGAAAAAAAGAATAATCTTGGTTCTCATTTTTTCATCTCTCATTTTTCTTTTCAGTGCCTAAAACCCCGTCCACACGTAGGCGGGTATCTCATAAAACAAAGGTTTTTTTTCCACATTTTTGCCTATCATCCACACGTGTCCGCAGATATACGGCACTCAAAACAAAGGTTTTAAAAACCTCCGGCCAAAGTGTGGATCTGGCGAAAACTCCGGTTATACGTTTACATATCAACGCAAATAACCATAGGTTTGCTTTTCCAATGGTCACTTACTGCGGTGACGTCACAAACCCGAACCGTATTTATATGAGAAACAACACGGATGCCCTCAGAACTGACGAAGTTTTCTTGCGTCTAGTTAACTTTGTTTTCTAAATCAACGTTTATAAATAATCCTACCTCCTTGCCAGTCCACAACAACAAGCCGGGTGCCATGTTTTGTTTGCGGAAGTAACGAGATGACAGAGGATGATTCTGATTGGATCGAATTTTAGTAACTGTTGCTGCCTACAAGTTTGGCTGTGGTTCCCAATGCAAACACTGAATATTGTGAAAAACGCGGAATCTCGCACAAAATGACGTAATATGGGTGAAATGCTGTTTTTGTGAGGACAAGGAACGTTTGTGTGGGGAATTTTTTCCCTGGCAGACGACTCAATTGTGGCCAAATCTCATTCAAACACTAAACAGCCCCTCTCAAAGTAAATATATTGAAACGGGAATAAACACCTATGCAAGTTGGCAGAATCACCGGGGTTAACTAAATTTAGCATGCTAATGCGCCTGTGTGTGCGCGACTCGGGCTGCAAGAGTATATTTCCACCGAGTTGTATTTTACAGCTTTAATGTAGTGTTTTGCAATGCCAGATGATTCTGAGTGAATAAAGCCAACGAGCCTGGTCATTCTTGCACACTTCCACCTTCAAAATAAGAGCGCGATTTGCCCAATATTGTTTAACTGCAAACATAATACGCTTATAGCAAAATAGAGTAGTGTGCAGTAGCTGATCAGAAAACAAACAGCAGCATTCATGATATGTACGGTCTTAAGGCTGTGAAATTGGGCAATTAGTTGAAAGGGGTGTGTTAAAAAATAGTGTAGTAGTCAATCAGTGAACGATTTTGTAAAAAAAAAAGTGTGAATCAGATGGCGCATTACTTAAGAATGAAACCAGCACGTGTTGAACATGCATAAACAAATAATTAGTTATATGACCAGAGTTTTTTTTTTAAACTACTTCACATCTGGCATACACATCTGTATGCTGTTGGAATTGCATGGGTGACTACATCTTACTTAATCACAAGCACGGGCATTACAGTTTGTTTAAGATTATGTAGCAATGTGTGCAGACGCAGGCATCCCATTAAAAAAATTGGGGAAAATTGTCTATTGATGTATTGCAACAATAAATGTAAGGATTGTTGCATTGAATTAATTGACATTTTATTCACTAACTCAAAAAGCAATGGCAAAAAAAGTGGAATTTGGAAAAAACAGAATATGAGAAAAAATAAAACTGATTTCATAGGGCCTTAAGTGCCCTCATACTCTTTCATGGCAGGGTGCCGACAGTTTCACAGAAGGGAATTAAAATTCTTATAAGACTTATGCGCTTCACCATGAATACAGGACATTCAAATGAGACATCTTTCAAGAAGCAATAAGCTTCATTCCAGCAGATAAAGGAAGCCAATACCGAGATGAGCGTTCATCCTAAGGAGGCAAGAGAATGGATGGCAAGCAAATGTACATCAGGAACATCCTTTTTATTAGCTAAAAGGAAGGGGGCACCACAGCATGTATGTTGTATAGGATCATACAGACCTGTTCACACTGACAGTATAAACAAAAGTGATTTTTAAAATAGAAAAACACACCAACAGTGATCAAAATACATACAACAAAAAGCTACCAAAACCAAAAGATACGGTAGACCTAAACTTCATTCATACGGGTAATTTTGCTTGTGTCCCAGTGTACATCATATATGCACATGTGTTTCAGTGGGGTCCAAACACTGCAACATAAAAAAGAAATAATTCAGTGACTCCATCTTCACTGATAAAATAAAACGGGAGACCGCAAACTGTCTAACCCAATATAGAGCCTGTTGTCGAGGAGTTGACATTATGACACAACTGTCACTGTAACAAGGCGCCCATCTTCAACACTGGCAATACAACTTGATGTTGTATGTCAACATTACAGCAAAGCAGTTGAGCAGTACATTTGACAATATACAGCTTATCATCGTGATCGCAAGAGAGGCATGAAAGACAAGCATAGAAACAGAGCAAACATTTGACAGAGGCGAAAAAGCTTTTCATCTGAAGCATGTTTCAACATTAAAGTTTTTCACTGAAGCATAAGGGGACATGGCGTGACAGCAACAAAACCTGTCCTGGTTCTGCCACAGCAACATACAGCTTTCATTTGAGCATCACACGAAAGCAACAGGCATGTCAATGGGAAACCACAGCGAGGACACAGAATATTTACACAGATACAGAAACGTGTTAGCGTTACCATAGCAACAATAAAGGTTAGGATGACAGCGCTACCCAGCTCTGGATATTAAAGGAAAACAGCACTTTTTTGGAGTTATGCACATCATCAACAATCATTGTGATACATTAACACACATCCCTTTTCTGTGTGTTCTAAAGATGTAAGAACACTTACAAAGACTTGGGAAACATGCCACCTACAAAGAAAACACCCCATTTACATATAATCTGATGTGCATATTAGCTAATTACTGCAATATTATTATTATTATTATGATTAACTTTGTTAGGCCGATCCAACTATGTTACTGGTGTAATGACACCTTACCAAACCACACCGCCTAGCTACTACCGAGTTATCTGCTTTTATATGTTAGATCACACAATAAAGAGAAAGACGTGTGTTTATGTCGCACATAAGGATTGTGGATGGTGGGCAACTTAGTTTTCCTTCAAGTTATTACAGTAAAGGGCTTACACGTTGTGCCAATGTCGTCATCATCCTCAGAAAGAAAAAGAACACTGTCTGAATTTGATTCTTCCCCCGGAAAGATGGGCGGAGCTTCCACATGCTCTCCCAAGCCTTCAACATACAGGAGATTACCCAGCATGACTGCGTTTTTATATGGTGTTGATGTGGTATAAATTATCTGTGTATAAGGGTTGTTGACACAGAGACAACAGGTATCTACAGTTGGTCTGTTTGTTCTGGCCTCTTTTAACCCAGACTCATTTTGACTTTCCGAGCTCCAATAGGTCGGTCATTGAGGTCCATGACAGCAGCCGCTGCCTCTTCGTGATTCTGGAAGGCCACCATGGCCTCGCCAGTCGGCAAGCCTTTCTCACTAAACTGCAAACATACTGAACCAGGCAGCACCTCATAACCGTAAAAAAAGTCCATGATCTCATCTACAGTCACAGTAAATGGCATGTTCTGCAGCTTTACTATTGTTGGACTGGCAGCGCTGCGTTGACCATTAGGGTTGTTCGCTCCTCCAGGAGCAGGTTGGAGACTCTCAGCAGCTGGGTTGAAAGCCTGCTGTCCACCAGCAGGTCCTCCCCCTTGACGCCCTTGGTTGTGGTTGTTGGCCCCTCCCCCTCTGTTCTGTCCTCCTCCCCCTCCTTTCCTGTTGGTATTATCAAAGGGCACCAAGCCTCTCAGTCCATCCTGACTGAATGGAGCCCCCCCTACAGCTCCTGGTCGAAAGCCAGGTGGCTCCAGAATGGGCGCTGCAGGAAGACCAGCCACAAGAGGGGGCGCAACAGCCAGATTCACATCTCCAAGTCCCGCTGCCAATGGAGGGAGTGGAGGGGGGCCTGCCAAGCCATTTCCTGGAGCGGAGAATGGAGTCATAAATGGGGTACTATTGAGGGTCCCCATGGTATTTCTTAGAAAATTAAATTCCTCTCCACTAATTGCAGCAAATGGGTTGATCTGGGGCTGCTGTGGAACCGGCTGAGAATGCAGATGCTGGCTCTGATTCTGATTTTGTTGACTCTGATGTTGATTTCTTTGGCCTCTCTTGTTTTGAGGAGGAGGGTTTCTCTCAATTTCCTTCATCTGTTCAAAGGTCACCAAATGAACAAAAGCATCACGGCCATTAAGTTTCTGGCGATGCAGTCTTTCAGCTTTGCGAGCATCTTCCTCAGTTTGAAGCTGGAAAATAGCCTGGCCTAAACCGTTCCCATGACTGTCTGTCAGAACCTTTAGGGAGTCTTCGTAAAGCCCAATGCCTTCCAAAAATGCACGGACATCCTTCTTTGAAATATTGTAAGGGATGTTAGTGATATGTGCACAGTTCCTTGGTGTTCTTAGGGCATCCTGATTCTTTCCATCACTCTGTGCTGCTTCCCGTTTACGAATGCCGTCTATCTTTTCAAGCATTCCCTTGTAGCTGATGGGATGAACTTGAATGAAGCGTGAGCCCATGTACTGCATGTGAGCACCCAGTGCGGTCTTATATTCCTGTTCTGTTTTGAATTCCAGAAAGCCTTCTCCTGTGGCTCGCCCATTGGGTCCATAGGCAATGTATATGGTGTCCTCCACAATGGCCAGGTTCTTGAAGAATTCCTTAATCTGTTTTTTGTCAGCCTCATAAGGAAGACCCTTCAGGTACACACAAAACTCCTGACGATGTGGGGATCTTGACCTTCCGCGTTGATCCCTGCCAGCAAAGCCAATATTTCCACGACGATGATGCTGATCGTGTGATTCACTGTTTGGTTTTCCACTATTTTGAGAAGTCTGAACCGCAGTGTTGTTATTAAAGCTGGCCCACTGCCTCTCGGAGCCTGGCGTAATCTCAATGAACCTTTGCCCCATCATGCCACCACCACGCTTCACAGCCTCAAAGCTGTCTTGGGGGGAGAAGAACTTGACCATAGCACGACCAGTTGGACGACCTTGTCCGTCTCTCAACAAACGCACTCCATCCACCCCCAGACCACGGAAAAACTCCCTGATCTCCATCTCTGAACAGGAAAATGGGAGATTCTGCAAGATGACAAATAACTCATCTGGACTAGACACACCTGCACCAGCAGCTGTGACTGCAGCAGCCTTCATATGAGCCTGGAGGCCAAGAGACGCAAGAGGGGAGAGAGGGTTGAACAGCATAGGGTTTGGGGTACCGATGGGGAGACCTGCGCCAAGTCCAGCAGGTGGAGGTAAGGAGGGGTTGAAAGGTGGCATGGACGACATGTGGTGAAGGTGGGACATTGGGGGTAAAGGAGGGCCTTGGGAAAGTTGGGTGACGGTAGGGACAGGGGGTAGTGATGATACTGGAGGAGGAACAGGAATTGTGGGCAACGTAGGCATTGGCGGCATGGAGGTCATGCTGGGCAGCGGTGGCATGGGTGGGGGTCCTGCATTGAGAGATGCTAGTGCAGTGGTGATGGCGGGGGCGGCGCTGTAGCTGTTGGGGAAGCTGGGTACCATGCTAGCCAGGCTGGCCACAGCCTTGTTACTCTGAGTCTCTTGAGAAGAGCTTGCGGCAGTAACTGCAGATGTAGTATTACTGAAACCCTGATTTCCATGACTACCACTTCTGCCCCCTGCTACTGACTGCACCGTGGGAATGGGTGCGGCAGAAACTTGGCGGTTAGCGTTTCCAGCTGTTGGTGGAGCAGTCTCAGCAGAACCTGCCCCGGCCTCAAACCTGCGACGACTCAACTCAATCATGTTCTGCATTTCTGTCTTGCTGCTGAGCAACAACGACACTTTGGAGCCCTTAATGGACCCACCTGTGCGCATCATTCCCAGCCGAGCATCCTCGTCAGTAGCAAAGACAATGAAGGCCTCGCCATGTTCACCACCTACGATGTGCACTCCCCCATCAGGGATGGTGAGGCCAGAGAAGAAGTGCCTGATGTCCATGGTGCCGGCCACAATGGGCAGACCTTGCAGTCTGATGACTACCGCCATACTGACTGCTAATCAACAGGCCTACAACCTGGGGAGAGAGTAACACTGCTGTCAGATAAAAAGCCAAGAGGAGGAGACCGTTGGTTTCCAGATGTTCAGCAAACATTTTCTGAGATTTTATTTTCGTTCTTTTAATTCATGGAAAAAAACTTTGGCATCAGGACATTTGGAAACCAGTGGTTTGTTTGGAAGGGGTTAAGGGATTACAGTCCAAAGCATTTGCAAAAAAAGCTGCTGCTACTGCAGCAGAAAAAAAAAAATTTCCACAGACATCTATAACGTTTTAAGTTTGACTATTATTTTGAAAATAACAAGATCAGACTACACAAAAAACTAAAATACTTGGAACAAAACAGAAGCAACCGTGGGTTTACACTAGGGCTGGGCGATTATATGATCTTGATCAGTGGTCAGTGAGAGAATTTGATTTAAATTTGAAGGTAAAGGTGATCAGCTGTGAGAAAAACGTACTCAAACATGCCAAAAATGTCTATGACAACAACCAATCAAGAGTCTACTTTTTCCTGCTCTACTTCTGTTAGTACGTTGTCAGAAAAATAAAACAGAATGATCAAATGTGGAGCTAAATGCGGAGATTAAGGCATTGAAATAGATATCAGCTGTGACTTGGCGTGATCCTCTGAAGATGAGGCTATTGTTCAGAAGAAAGGTTACTCAACCTTGGTTGCGGTGGTGTGGACATCTCTAAAGTGATGTGAAGCACATCAGGCCAATGTGCAAGGTATGTCGGCGATCAGTGCCCTCAAAGATCAGCAACACAAGAAACTGCTTAATTATTTGAAGAAATACCACCCAAGTGATTATACGGAAAGTGCGAAAATGCCAGTTTAAGAAATTGTGCTAACATGCCGTTCAGTCTGGTTTCACTCAGGATATTTGATACACGAAACCACAGTAAAGAAAGGAGAAGTTGTGAATAGCTTGCTCCCTAAACTAAATGTTACTATTTCTTTACAGTGCAATACCGTAAACTAAACTGCCTCTAGAAAAAACAGGTGTTCTCAATCACACCAACAGTAAGATTTGAACCAATTATTTGAAATGAGTGGTTGTAAACGACCAGTGTTTATTGTGTAATGATGTAGTTATTCAACAAAACAATCCGGTTCTAATAAACTCAACTGAAATGATGCCTTTTTTTCTTTTCTCAAAACACTGACTATAACTTCATCAAAACAAGATACCGTGTATGACCTATTTTGATATCTCAAGTACAGTTACAAACACACACAAAAAAACCCTGTCATCATCTCACAATCTCTGCAAAGCATGAGGGCCAACCATCAATCCAATGTATCCCACGATTTCCGGCAGGGATTGAATCATTGAAAAATCAGCAAAAGCAACCTTAGAAACTAGCATCCACCAAAAGTTTCAAAACCAGGCCTGAGTAGATTTCACACATTTAATCATTTTTTTAAACTAAAACACAATCGAGTTTATAAACATATCAAGGCCCACTGTTAGGAAAACACCTTTCACAGTAGGGCCAATCCAGCTCTTTACAAAAACCACAGCATTGCCATCAAGGTCAGACAAGGCAAGAATAAGAGAAAAGTTATAAACCAGTGAAATACATACAAAATCATTAAGCATATAATAAACCAAAGCACGCTCAGCATCAAGTGAACAGCAGAAGCAACATTAGCATTACATCACCAGGAGCAACACTAATAGCATGATGTAACTCAATACCACATACCAGCAAAAAGGAGGAGCAGCAGCAGATAAAAAGCATACAGACGAAAAATGCAGCATGACAAAAAGATGTTCCACTGAGCAACAACGGCTCACGGAGCAACGCTCGGTGCTCCCACTGCTCTGTGGCTCCTCATACTATCCCTGACCTGATGCAGCTCCATGTTACACTCTCGCAAGCTGTTTAGATACAAGCTACACTTATGTGGCTGCTGCACACAATCAATGTTTTCTTCAGGAGGAAGTTTCAACTGACAACCATGACCTTCAATGTTAGAAACTCTACTCAATTATTATCAGTCAATTAACCCACACAAAGCCATGGTCCACCAAGCAGTACAATGCCAAACATTCTTCAAGGGACTGAAATAACTGATACATTCCTTTTTTTAAGAAAGGCAGGCAATTTGCTAAGCAATCACCTCCCCAACATCACAACCAATTGTGGAAACAACCACACAAAGGATTTGACTTAATATGCTTGACTCTTGAAAAACACCAACTGTAATGTTTTATACTACTGTAATAGTAAGTATAAAAGGAAGGAAGACATAACCTCACTTTTTTACCCAAACCCGTATTCAAAAATAGAACAGTGTGGAATTGGACCGGACTGCTTGATGGAGAAGTGGCTTCAATGGTCATAAATGATATTTCTAGCACAAAACAAAACACCCATCCCTGTGGGTTCAGACTAGACCACAACGCATCAATCCACAGTAGTTAGAAGCTAACACACAGCAGGAGACAACCACTATTTGTGTGAATAGAAAAGCTTCCTTTGTAGCATACATACATAGAAATAAGTTACAGTCGCGCAGACAGCACACAAAGAGAAGCCGCCTTTAAATCACCATAAGACCTGGAAAACATTTATGACAAAGCACATCAGCAGAAGACCAGCAATACTGAGCTCACTAAACACTTACACATCAAAAACTAACAGCCCATTTGTGTGTTTGGTGGGTTGGTTGCGTGTGTGTATGTGTGTGTGTGTACAGTGCACGCACACGTGGAGATGTATTTATCCACCTGAGATACAGAAGTCAGTGCCATTGCTTTGAGAACTTGGATCAAGACACATCAAAAGCCAATGAAAGTCTGTGACAAACATTCCCGTGAAGTTCAAACAAAAAATGTACTGTGTGGTTGCAGGAAATCTGCATGAGGCAACACTTCTGCTGGAATTTACTCCAACACACACCATCAGCCTTCAAAGCGGTCAGTAGTCCAGCAACCTAATACACAAAAATCAACAAACAACCAAAATTATGCTGAGTTCATCAACAACTATCGTCCTCCTTCAACCAGTTTATACTGCCTGAAGGCGAATGTGTGACGTCACCAGGAAAGCTAGTGGGCTTTTTAAAAGCTAAGTAAACCATAGCTCAACAAACCTCACCAAATGCTACTTAACACAAACTGCGTTAATGTCTCTAGTTCACAGAAATAATTCAGAGATGATAACCAAATAGCGAAATGTTAACAATAATGCTGTGTTTGATTCTAGCTAGGTCACAGCAACAGCATCCCGAATGAACCTGGCTAACTGACGCCGACATTTTTGAAAATAAAGCATTTATAATAGCAACGAATTTGACTAAACGACACATGTTAGAAGACATTTTTACTGATATTATTGTATATAGTTGTGATAAAGTGCATCAAAGTAATTTAGCAGGCTACGCCCCGTTAGCCACTTAGCTGCTAGCGCTATGCTGCTTTGTGTGTGCGTGTTCGTGTGCTGGAGCAGACTATAGTCGCCATTTTTGGCGGCCAGTGTTAGCTTCGAGTTCCCGGTGTGAGTGCAGCATTTAGCAGGTCGTCTCTGCTTTAATTCTTACCGAGGAATCTGTCAACTAACACACTCAGGTTTGATTCATGCACGGACGTCTTGGCTGCTCTCTCCCGTCTTTGCAAAGTAGCGCTGCTGAGACTGCACGAAATGTCCGGCAAACAACGCGATGTCTTGCGGTTACCGCGAGAAGATGATGCCAGCTCAATCGCTCCTCGTACTTTTGGTTGCTGCTAACTTGAAAGATTTACACTTGCTCAAAGATATCCAGAGAGTACATAAAAGAGCGGCCAGGGGACTTAAATAAAAGGACATAAAAAAAGAAAGAAAAGAGCAAAATGCGCAATTTAAAGACAACATGCTGAAACGTTGATACTGTAGCAACCCTAGGTTGCGCTGTTAAGCATGGTTGTGTTCTGCTTGTCTGACTGGTTGGAGTTGCCTTGAACGCACCAGTGAAAAGGGGGCGTGGAAAAAGTGAACGTTTTTTTTGGTGTGGTTACGGCCGACAGTAGCCATTATTTTTCGGTTGCAATAAAAAGCTTGTTGACAACATCTTCGTGATTCAATGACGGTTGTACCACGTTACAATACTAACAGCAAATACGGAAAGCGTTGCCATTACATATACATCTTTTTTTCCAGCCTTTTACAAAATTATAAAAATATATCTTTTAAAGTGGCCTTCCACATCCCTTTTCAGTATGTTAGATGTATTGATGGCAGAGGTGGGAGTAAGTCACTCATGTACAAGTCACAAGCACCAAGTCCTTACCTTCAAGTTACAAGCAAGTCCGAGTTAATCTTTATGAGAACCAAGCGAGTCAAGTCATACACGTTTTCATTAGGCCAGTTTTACAGATACTACGTTTTAAAACAAACCCTACAAATACAACTTGTAGGGTTAAACAGAGCTGAGTTACCAAAAAAACAAACAATAAAGACAGTAAATAAAATTATGAAGCAAATTAGTTGTCCTGATAATGTAAGATTTCGAGATTGAAAGCTATTTTAGGTGGTAATTTTACGTGTCAGTGTCATACGTGTCCGAGGGAAACTATAGCATAGTTGTTACGTGGGGAGGGTAACTTCCCTCTGGCTTCAGACAAGCTTTTATTTATTACGTGACAACAAAACAGCATTTGGTTACAAACAGCTTAGCTTGAGTTAGCATCATGACTAGCATCATTTCACCGTTACCCTCACGTATCCCGCTCCTCCACATAAAGCTAACTTTTCATAGCTGTCTCGGACAATGAAGGAAACTTTTGTCTGGCTTCAACAATCTTTTATTTATAACGAGACAGCAAAACGGAGCATTTACAACCAGGTTAACGCGCTAGCGTCCTCTCACCGATACCCTCGAATACCCCCCCCCACACATAAGACTCCGGGGTTCATAGAGGTCTCAGGCAATGCCTATAAAATGAAGTTACGAATTTTACTCCCATAAAGTAACGTTTTTATTTTCGTAACATGACAGTCTTTTCTCGTACAAATAAAACATTATTGTCTTACATTTAAGACCTAATTCTCGAAATCTGGATGATTCTAATGCTTCATCTAACAGGCATTGCCCGAGACAGCTATAACCACAGTGGACTTGTGTGACCCTTGACCTGGGTGAAAGGTTACATTACGACTTTTTTCGTAAGTTTTTGAACTATTTGAACACACACATTAACAAATACCCACAAAACATTGGCAAAAAACTATGAGAAAACAGTCAAACAAAGGTCAATTAAGGCCAGACCAGGCTACATGATAACAGACGAAATAAGAAGGAACTCAACTGATTTCAAAAGGCTGAACTGCTGCGTGAGGAGAACAGAACACAACTTCAACGGCAACCGAGGCTCTTCAACAGGAGGCGAATGGATAAAAAACACTTTTCTGTTATGTTTGAGTTTCACTGCCGTGTTACGGGCACTGTTTGGAAACAAGGTATAGAAACAAACTTTCACAAAATCTTTCTGTCTTCTTTCTCGGCGTATCTATGTTGTGTTCTGCCAGATTGTGCCAAGTGAGCGCATGCGTAAATTAAAGCTGCCCAAAGTCGTCTTGTTAAAATACAGTCATAGTTATATTTAGGATATTTGAATACAATGAATAAAACGTTAAACCTAAAGCAAGTCATTTCACGTCAATAGCTCAAGTCCGAGGTAAGTCTAAAGTCAAGAACATCAGGTCAAAGTCGAGTCTTTTTTCAACATTTGTCAAGCAAGTCAAGTCTTAAAAATTAAGACTCGAGTCTCCCATCTGGTTTATGATATACCTTTTTAGCATTATATTGAAGTAAAATTGGTATGCACGGGAGGTGGAGTCCCATACTAACTGTTTATTGAATTATATTGTAAATAGTGAGCTGTAAATAACATATCCACGATGAACTGACTTAAGAAAAACTCCAGGGCTGATAAGACACTGTGTCTTTGTCTTCATTACCATGAAATATTGTTCTCCTTAAAATAATATATCAGTTTGTCCTTTTCACCATTTTGAAAACCAGGTCCTGTAGGGTTCCAGGGTTTAGTATGACACTAATGGCTGTGCTCAACAAGATGCTGTTAATATACTGACATGAAAAGAAACAAGATGTGAAGACAGAAACACAGCACATGGACATCATACTCTGAGGAGTCACTGTAAAGCTGCACAAATATAAAGCTCATTTATATTAAAAAACACAATGTAACATTGGTGACTTTTGACATTAATCCCAATGCGTGTGAGTTTTTGTGAACATAATTGTGATAAAGATGACAACAGTTTTTCTTTTCTTGTTCAGAGCCGCCTGAAAGGATGTTTGTGCGTGTTTAAGTGCGGCAAGAGGGAGAGGAAAAAAAAGCCAATTTAAAGAAATCCCGTTAGTCAACCAGGAAAAAGAGCAGAAAGTGGGGGGTGGGGGGTCTAGTGCTGCGTCCACTTGATGCTCTTCAAATCGATGCCTTCCTGTACCATCTCCCATAGAGGACTGAAAGACACAAAAAAAATCACAGCTGTGAGACAACTCTGGTACGTTTTGTCAAGTCTATAAAGAAATCACAAGTCAACCAGGACATCAAGACATAGTTATGTCTTGTCTCACCTCATCTCTCGGAGTCTTTGAACCTGCTGGATGCATTTTTCTGCAGTGTAGTCCACCTCCTCCTCTGTGGTGAAGCGACCAATCCCAAACCTAATGAGCATGCAAACACATTAAAGCAAACACACAATTTCTACATGCATTTGTCAGTGACACCATAATACAAATTCTACAGTATATTTTGCAGGATGATGATGATTATCAACCTGATGGAAGAGTGGGCCAGATCTTCATCAGCTCCGATCGCCCTGAGCACATACGACGGCTCTAGAGAGGCTGATGTACACGCACTGCACGGCAACACAAAAAAAGACACACTCATGTTTATAAGATGATTGCCAACTGTTACGAGTATTTGAATAATGGTGAGGCTGACCTTCCAGAGGACAGTGCCACATCTTTTAACGCCATCAACAGACTCTCTCCCTCCACATACGCAAACGACAAGTTGATGCAGCCTGAGACACCAAACATCAAAATGTCAATGATGTTAAAGGAATAATTTGGATTTTTTGACATGAAGTTGTATGCCATCCCCATCAGCAGTGTAGTGCATCAATAGTGACTTACACTCCCCTCCTGCTGGGGCCACTGTGTGTGTTTGGCTTCTCAAAACATTATCTGTTCAAAAGAGTAATACATTTGCATCACCAAAATGCCTTCTTGAAAAAAAATCAAAACCTCAAATCACTCTACTTTATCGAGCATGGGCAAGCAACAGGGTGCTTTGAACGCATATTATTTAAGAAGCCAAACTCTTTACTTAAGGGGCCACAGCAACTAACCAAAACTATGTTCCTCATCACTGCAATCCAGCTAGAACTGGGCTTACGGGACCAATTGGGAGGTACGTCACTGTTGATGCACCACACTGCTGATGGGGACGTCATCCAAGTTCATGTCAATAAATCCGAGCTATCCCTTTAAAAGTGATGTTGTGTACCAGGGTAGCGTTGTACTGGGTCTCCGTTCATGATGACATCTGGGATTTCAGACATGATCTTCTGGACCAGGCGATTCGACAGCATTGACACTCTTTGGTGATCATACTGTACATGCACACAACATTTAAATTCTTTGTGTTTTCATAAATAGTGAGAAAAAGTGTGTGTGTGTATTGTCTGACCTCCATCTCCTGCTGGGAAATGCTACAGGCGGCTCCCAGGCCGACAGCCAGGGGTGTGGGGACCGTACCGGAGCGCAGCCCTCTCTCCTGGCCGCCACCGTTCTGTAGGGGCTCCAGTCGCACCCGAGGTCGGCGTCTCACATACAGTGCACCCACACCTGTGTCGACAGACACAGATGTGTACACACAGATATGACTGGTTATTTTTAGAATTTTGTTCATTATTTTACAATTCGATCATTTTATATTCATATTAACAAGGCAATTTTCTCTTATAGCAACAGATACATTAATTAATTTTTGCCAGAAGAAGTTGCAAGTTAGTTAAGCAAATCCAGTTTAAAATAATGTCAAATAACGAGTGAAAAGTTTGACATAAGACCATTTGAACCCCAAAAAAACAGCAAAGCGTCTTTTAAACATCACAAAAGCAAACACATGGCGGTGTAAAGTGAATGGAAGGAGGTTCTCTATGTTGAAGTCAGCATGTCAATAACTTTAATAGTGAGTTTTTGTTTTTATCTGCAGATCATGCGGCTTTCTACCAAAACACCTTTGGGTCCGTAAATCTTGTGGGCGCTAATGGACATCAGGTCAATCTTAGAGTCTGTCACATTGATAGGAACCTTTCCCACAGCTTGTGCTGCATCTGTGTGGAAGAACACTCCTTTGGAACGACACAGCCGACCTGCGCACGTAGAAGCAATGGTCATGACAGCACTCAGTGACCCAACATAGAAAGGATCATAAACTAGCTGAACATTAAATCAGTATAAGATTTATTTCTGTCAAACAAGGAGACTAATATGGTGACCAACTTGTATGGGGATATGTTACCAATTTCTTTAATGGGCTGCATCACTCCTATCTCATTGTTGACGGTCATCATAGACACCAGGGAGGTGTCAGGAGTGAGGGATGCCTCCAGCAGCTAGAAACAAAAAAATGTCAGTCAGCATTTTTAGTTCATGCTCATATTTTCCCATAAAACACGGTGTTTTCATTGAATAATATATAGCAGTATTAGTACCAACATTTTTATTGTTTTATTTTTCAGTTTTCCAAGGTTCGAGTGTTTCCTCACTGACAATGATTGACTGCCTTGTGTATGTGTGCAATATAGACGAAGTCAGAGTTCAGTGACATACCTCAAGATCTACCAATCCGTTCTTCTGAACCGGCAGGTATGTGACACGGAATCCCTCCGCCTCCAGAATCCGGCAGGAGTCCAGGACACATTTGTGTTCCGTCTGCGTGGTGATCACGTGTCGTTTCTTGGCCTGGTAGAACCTGGCCACACCCTGCAGATGGGAAGAGCCGTCTACCAAACTGGCACATTTTGACTAATATTACACTATACAGTGGAACCCTTCTAGGCCCCAGTCTGACAGTTTACATATTCTCCTCCATTTGTTCATATTTGTATTTTGATTCTTCTGTTTTCATATGCCTCTCTGTGAATCACCACCTTATCGTGGTGGAGGGATTTGAGTGCCCGAGTGATCCTAGGAGCTATGTTGTCGGGGGCTTTATGCCCCTGGTAGGGTCTCCCAAGGCAAACAGGTTCTAGGTGACGGGCCAGACTAAGAGTGATGCAGAAGACCCTAATGAAGAAGAGCAAGAGGAGTGACCGCACCTCGCCCGGACGTGTTTGCAGCTGAGTGTGAAGCTTCTGGGATGAGACTCAGCACCTCCAAATCCGAGGCCATGGTTCTCAGTTGGAAACGGGTGGACTGTACCCTCCGGGTTGGGAGTGAGGTCTTGCCTCAGGTGGAGGAGTTCAAGTATCTCGGGGTCTTGTTCACGAGTGAGGGAAGGTTGGAGCGTGAGGTCGACAGACGGTGCAGCGTCCGTAGTAATGCGGTCGCTGTTCCGGACCGTCGTGGTGAAGGGAGAGCTGAGCCGGAAGGCAAAACTCTCTTTTTACCGATCGATCTACATTCCCACACTCACCTATCGTCATGAGTTATGGATCATGACTGAAAGAACAAGATCGCGGATACAAGCGGCAGAAATGAGTTTCCTCCGTAGGGTGGCTGGACTCACCCTAAGAGATAGGGTGAGGAGCTCGGCCATCCGGGAGGAGCTCAGAGTAGAGCCGCCGCTCCTTCACATCGAGAGGAGCCAGTTGAGGTGGCTCCGGCATCTCAACCGGATGCCTCCCGGGCGCCTCCCTGGTGTGCTGTTACGGGCATGCCAAGCCGGGAGAAGGCCCCGGAGAAGACCTAGGACATGTTGGAGGGACCATGTCTCACAGCTGGCCTGGGAACGCCTTGGTGTCCTCCCGGTGGAGCTGGAAGAAGTCGCCGGAGACCGGGAAGTCTTGACTTCCCTACTGAAACTGCTGCCCCCGTGACCCGGACCCGGATAAGCGGAAGAAAATGGAATGTTTTCATATGATATTGTAGCGGCGGTAGTATTGCGTACAGTTCTGAGCTGTTATCCAGGGGTTGGGTTATAGGCGCAGTGGCAATGAGCATGCATGTTAGAGCCAGCTGAAGAGAGTAAGGGGGTTACCGCACAGCATTGACTACATTGAAGTGTGGAGTGTGCTGTGATGAGAAACAAATGTCAACAAATACAAAAAACTAAAATTTTCAACCATGTCAACTCAGCGTCAACTTAGTGGGCACTAATAATAATAATAACACGGTGGACCAGTACTTGATGAGTTGTTCAACATAAGTTGTTGGTGACATAAGCCAGAACAACTTAAGCAGGTTCCACTGGATTTATTATATAAGTAAAAGCAAAATGGGACCTTGATGGCCATGTTGTTGGACTCCGTGGCACCGCTGGTGAAGATGATCTCTCGGGGGTCTGCTCCAATCACATCGGCCACCTGCTGCTCAGAGCAAGACAACACTTGTGAGAGCGACACTCAGATCCAGAAAATAAAAAACTAAAAATAAAATCACCTTCCGAGCAGTCTCCATGGCGCTCTCGCTCTCCCAACCGTACGCATGAGTTCTGGAGTGAGGGTTGCCATAGTAATTCACTTGGAAGGGCAACATGGCATCCAGCACCCGAGGATCCTACGTCACAAACACACTCAACTCATTTATAACTTCTTTATTGTCATATGTCAATTTAATTGAACTATAAACAGAAAACACGTGATAAACATCCTCCACCAGTAAGAGCATCTTCATCAAGTACTGTTCATGTCAGGGAGAAGATCAATACCATGGGCGTTGTGGCCTGGAAGTCCATGTAGAGGGGGCGAAGCTCATCTTTCTCCAGGTCACGTTTCTTTATCAGCTCTACAGAAACAAAAATAAAATCAACAAGAATGCATGACCCCAGACTGACTCCGAATCTGTGATTGTGTGGCTGGTCAGTCGGAAAGAGCTGAGTCATTCTGGGTCAGCTATCATTAGAAAGAATGCCATAGATTCAATACAAACAGGTTGAACAAATGTAGTACTAACTTTTTAGCCCATGATCAATATGTCTAGCGGCAGTATACTGTGGAGCATTATCATTGTGACGAGTGCCACAGAATAAATACAAACATGTTATTTTAGCTTCAATATGCAAGGTGAAAACAAGTACCAGATAGAGCAGAGCTAACCTTCACTTTCATTATTACCATTTAAAAAAAAAATCACCAACGACTGGAGCATCGCTCCATAGACTGTATACTCCTCTGTGTTTATGCTCACGTATAATGTCTTCTTCCCATTTTATCTGAGAGCAATTTATAAAAGTGTTTCAATTGTTACGCTTCCCCTGTGCGTGTGTGTGGTGGGCAGTACATGTGGAGTATGGCATTAACAACAACTTTGATTACAATGCAGTGCGGTGTACATAAGTGCTATTCCAAGAATGGCGAAGACTGTGATAATTCGTGTCATACAAGACACTTGTAGCAATTAGTGTTAAAAGAATAAAGTGTTGCAACTTATTTAAACGTAACTTACGTAATTTCTTCGCTAAACTACGTCACTTTGGAGTTAGCATCAGACTAGCTTAGCCGAGGCAGGCTAGCAGCTAATAAGCTGCTCTTACCTTTCTGGAGAGTGCTGGCGGCTCTCTGCTCGGAGCTCGGCCAAAGAGGGAGCCTCGGCAGCGGCCAGCAGAGGCGGGAGGACGCTGTTCTGCCTGAGGAGAACATCTAAACCGCGGGTAGGTTTCACCTGGACACGACAGTGGAACAGTGGACTTGCGTTGACTAAACACTATTTTCTGACTCCTGTTTAGTGAGTCTAATCCTCTGGTGTTATCTGAAAACGCAGGTTGAAAGAAGAACAATCCGGAATGTCACTTCGCATCCAGGTTATGTCATTTGTTGTTCGTGTGTACCTCATGTGGTCGTACACGCATTTCCGGAATGTAGTTTCAAAATAAGGTTGTTTTTTTTAAGTTGGCTGTACGTTTTATGCTTTTTACAAGAGTTTTTTGTTGATATATTAGTCGTCTTAGATGTGAACACGACCTATTCAATTTAGGGCGCGTTGTGGCACGTTTGTTGAACTTTATTTGTGATTCTGCTTTTTAAAAAAATAACATTTTTTGTATAATTTAGTGCTGTTTCCGGGTGGTGTCTGATTTATGCACAAGAAGCAGACGTACCTATATACTGCGCTCTCATTGGCCGATATGGTCAAGTGTAGTAGTTGTGTTTTCTGATTGGTTCGAACTGGTGGCGAAGGTATTTGCTGGAATGCAAGCGGGTGAATGTTTTGCGTGTAAGATTCTCTTAGTTATAAAGTATGGCCCACCTTTTATCCCCAACTGCGGATTAACAAAGAAAGACAAGTCCTGAAGACAAATTCCACAGAAAGGGGTTTTCTCATCAGTGTATATTGTTCTTTCTCTCGACGACCAATTGGTGGCGACAACGAAAACTGAAACCATCAGCCGCAGAAGAAGAGCGAGTTCCAGGTGTGTAGTCTAGGAAGTAGCGATGTACTGTATCGAATCTTCTGGAATACTGTGTTAAAAACGTCAATTGCAGTTCGACGCCGAACTAAAAGACACGCCCCTAACAGGTCGTTGTTTTTTCCATTAAGGTGAGCTGATTCCTTCTCACTCTTTATCATTAAGCGTTGCCAATGACATTGCTAGCAAACTAGTGTTGCGAGTAAACACAAGCTAGCCTGTAAGGTCTAAAGTGCAACATGTCAGCTTAAGTTAACTCCCATTTTAAACGCCATATGAAGAATTGCGACACGAATGAACGTATTTATCGTATTATTAACTTTGGCTGCACGTCGTATTTCTAGTGATTTAAAACCCGCTCAAGTTAGGTTCGGGACATGCTGTATTTCATGTAATTACAGTCAACACAGTCAGTTAATACTAATCGGGTCAGGGGGGTGTTTTGACCCAGGCGCGGCAGCCATTGCTGTTGCCATGGGGACGACGATGAGCGAGCCTTGCATCTACGACAAACTGTCCGAGAGCATCGACATCCTCCGTCAGTCGGGCTACCGCTACGGGATGTCAGAGAGGGAGATCGAGCACTTCATCAAGCGAATGCTGGAGACCAATGAGCCCAGGAGAGAACCGCCTCAGTTCCCTGTCCTCAGGGCCACCATCAAGGTCAGGACAAGATTCTTTCAAGTGGAAGCCTCTTTAGGTCGAACACAATCCATTCATAGCAAACAATGGGTATTGTATTATGTGAAACTGACTAAACTGTCTTGTGTAGTTTGTGGTAGCAGTGGGCTTCTTGCTGGTGGTGGTCTTGGCCTTCTCGTACCCTCAGAGCTCCTCCCAGCTAGGTCTGGTCCATATGGGGTCCTACAACTGGTCGTCGCCCCTCAGCCATGTGCGCCTGCTGTCCCTGCCCATTGCCAAGAAGTACAACTTGCTAGGTACGATTGGCCCCACCTCCATTTTACATGCTCATCAACAAATATGGGAACGCAATGTCAGTGATGAAAACATCCATCGAAGTATTGGGACAAACCGGAAAATGCATGTTTTGTGGTGTATGTGAGACTTGAGTCCAACCGCTCATTCATTGTGTGAGTATTTAGGACCTCTGTCCATCTACTTTTGTCCATATTGGTGTTGTGCAGGTTTCCACGAATGGTGGAGTGCTGGTTCTTTCAGGCAGAACTTGGTGAACTGTTCTGGCTGTGCAGAGATCTCATCAGTGCTGGAAGTCCCAGAAAGCCTGAGTGGGACTGTGACCCTACGTCGGGGGCCACAACTTGTTCTGTTGAAGGTCAGGTGTTCATCAATGTCAGCTGAACCGTCTTCTTTCCAGTATAAACATCACTGTGGTTCTTGCAGGGTGGTGAGTCCCTCAGCATTGAGCGGCTCCAGCTAGAGGAGCTCTACCTGGCCCATTCAGGTTCCATGTCTGTTTTGCTTGGAGATCACGATGGAGTGCAGAACCTGAATGCTGGCCTCCCACAAGGACCAGCCAACTTTACCTTGCTTTGGTACACATTGACCCTCTGTGACCTTCTACTGATGATCTTGAATTTGTGTGTGGGTGAAGCAGATACTCACTCTGTTGCGTCTCTGTAGGAGGTTTCGTTCTGGGACCAGAGAGAAGGTGCTAAGGTGGCTTTTTCCCAAGGCGCAGCTCTGCCCCCTATTGGACAGTGCCGGGACCATCTTGCAGCGCTGCTTGGTCACCCACAGTACCAACTCTCAGAGCAAAGTGAGTCCAGAACTCCACAATTGGTGCATTGCACATAGTCTTCCTGCTCTGAATGTGTATATACTGTTGCTGTTTGAGTCTCAGGGTGTAGGCGTCTTGGGTTGGCTGGTGGTTGGCGAGGGGCTGCCAACGGTTCGAGTTGTTCCTGTTCAACGCTGTCAGAAATACTGCAGCTCCTTTAACCTATGGCTCAGCCCCGGAGACATAGGTATTGCCTTTTCTTTCATCAAAAACACTTGTGTCAGTATCTTTACAGTGGAGGAAAAGTCCCAACATCTAATCTCGACCTATGCAGTGTACGCCGACCCTCGGTACTGGCAGATGGAGCTCTTTCCCGGCCGAGGCCAGAACATAGTGTGTGACGGGTCAGCGTTTTAATGCTCAAGGTTTTTATGGTGAACGTCTCGACTTCCTGCTGAAGCTTGCAGTGCGTGTCCGAAGAGGCTCCACCCACTGATGCCTTATAACCCCTCAGAGAACTGGAGACTGCTGCGCAAAGATACGTGACTTTGGTCTGCTGATTTTAAGCATGCTGAGGTCGAGAAAAGGCAGAACAAGCTCAGTGTGCCATAAGTGAACTTTTTTTCAAAAATAAGTGAACATTTATGAAGACAATTGGTGAACTTTCATCTTTCAGGACCTGCTTAGCGATGTACTTTAATTTTTGCACAAAAGAAAAAGCTGCTTCTCTTGTTTCTCTCTTATTTATTGATAATATTGGATGTATGTGGCACACAGCATGTTTAAGCTGTTTCTTTGAACAAACTCTTGAAATGTCATACTTTGTGATCATCAATGCAAGACAACTCATGGGACCAAAAACATGTATGAAGTGAATAAATCACAAATACAAATCAGTCTTTTAAAAACCCTTATGTGCTTTTATCAACCCCAGAAATTGCAAAGTTGTAAAGCTGGTAGCGCCTAAGAGAAAAATCACTCATGGGAATTGAAGAGGAAAATTCAAATGGAGTGATGTCCAGTTTTTTTTAAGGACTTAATCAGTGGCATGTCTCCATAATAAATTTAATTTATGTGTAAAGCTAACAAGCTCAATGTGACCTGGGTGTGTTTTTTACTCCAATAAAAGCAAAGTTTGTATGAGAGCAGAATGGAAGCTCTAAAAATCGTCCAAAAGATTAGGATGGATGTGGAAGAGTGAGAATAATGTTCTCTACCTGCAACGAATTGGTTTAAAATATAAAAAAATATTTTGTGTAGGAGAAGTACATTACTTTAGGTTCATGTCGCTCCTGACAGCAGTGGCGACGACTCTGAGGCTTTGGATTTGTGAAGAGGCGTGGCAAAGTTTTGCTGCGGCCAGTTGTACAGGTGGGACCTCTCCACATCTGCCTCCGCACGCAAATTAATTTTCTTGGGAAACAACACAAACATCAGGACACACACATTAAAGAATATGAAAAAGTGAGACAGGATACCTGGAAATCTTGTATGTAGGTGAGGAAGAAGCTGATGAAGGAGAAAGCCAGTGACCACTCGCATATGGTACTGATGATGTGAGCTGTGTAGCCCTGAATATGCAAAAACACGTCATCACTAAGTCATACAGCTGAGAGACAAGTTGATAATCAACACTTGACTGCTGTGTAAAGTCACTGAACACACTGTCTCGCCAGGCGTCCAGTGCAGTTTGTGAGCGACGTCCACCCCAGGCAGGCTGCTATACATGATGACAGACGACACAAACACTGAGGAGAAACACTGTTAAGGAACACCATAGCTTATTGTCACGCGGAAGAAACAAATGCTAGTTGTTGTTTGAAGGATACTGCTAACAATGCTGCTGAGGGTCCACAGTCCAATGGCAAGGCGCACCAAAAACACACTCCTGCTGTGCACATGAGGCTGCATGTAGTGAGACAACACCGTCTGCACCAGGATGTAAAGAGCTCCCACACCTAAGGTCAGCACTGCCCCCAGGAGATGGACCGAGAACAGCGTGGTCTTCTGCACTTACACACAAACGACAATTTCAAACCATCCACACACTGATTAAATAACAGGGGCACTCACCTGGAAGTTGGCCACCACGCACATCCCAAAACAGCTAAAGAGACCCAACAGCAGACCAAAGCGATTCCATTTGTGGATGCGGAGCTCGCTGTTGTCCGTCAGCGTTTCCACTAGTTTGTAGCGCACGTACACGGTCGCCATGCCTCCATGCAAAATATACTTTATCAGCAACGTTATACGACATAGACATGCATAGTTATATGGAAACAATGTGATTCGTTATGAAATTTTAGTGAGGCATTAGGCACAGTCTATTTTCTTGTTATGTCCCATGTTCCTGTGGTCATTTGTTGCTAGGCGAAATTTGTTAGAGTCAATCATTTGCAATCTAAAGCGCCAATGTTTTTTTTTAAAAAAGCTACACGCCCACCATGGTGTTTTTCTGCTGCCACAAACGGCTGAAAAAGGACAGGAAGAGTCGTCAGGAACAGGAAGTCTAGTCGATGCAAACTAAGGAAAAGTCCAAAATCACTAAGGGGGTATTCTGCAAAGCGAGTTTAGTGGGTTAGCGAGCTGTGTTGTGTGCAAAGCCGGACTTGCCTGTTCAGCAAAGGTAGCTTTCATTTAAATCGGTTGTATCATTATGGTAACTTTGGCTAAACTCGTAACCTCATAAACTCATCTAAAAATTGGCTATGAAAGTGCCACTGTTTCACTCTTTTAACTTATTAGGAGATGGCATCACCATTTACTAAAAATCTACCGAGCTACCAAGCGGACATAAAAAAATTTGAAAAAAAGAGCATTCCCTGATATTATCCATCTATACGCAAGATTGATTTTTAGCTCAGGGAACACGCTATGTATGCTCACTTTTGGAGTTATCACCAGGAGTAAAATGTAATATAGAATATTGATAATTAGGCCAATGTTAGCAGACTTAAATGTCACAGCAGTCCTTGCATGAGTACTCAACTGGAAGAAAACACAAAATTGTAAAAAAATAAATAATAATAAAATTAATTCTATAAACAAGATACAGCATTTGAAAATATTTCTAAGATGAAAAGACTGTTGTTGCCGCAATTAATTTTTTTAAATGGGTAAGTGTTAACATGTCAAAGTTGTGCAATGTTGAGCACTGATAAATGAAGAGATAGGGTACAGTTAGTGTAATAATCAGTGGTAACTTATGCATTGACACGCTGCTTGCTGGCATGTCAGCAGCCCTCTCTCGTTCTATTGGCGGTGACAGTGTTGCTTTTAACAGTCATAATCTTTTGCCAACTCCTCATAACACTCCATAATAATTACTCGCTCATCTTCTATAAACTAGACTGACTGGGATGGCTTCACTTTTCAGCGGAAGTTGAATAATGCACAAGCCCAAAAACTGGACTTGATAAAGTAAATTGACAAACACCATTTAGGTTTTGTTGAGTTGTATCTTCAACACAAAGCCTGGGATGGTTGAGCTACTTTTGCAGAATACGCCCCTATCTGTGAACTCACTGTGGGGTTACCATAATTTGTGGCAAGAAAAAAAAAAGTCAAAACATTGGTTACCCATCTTTAAGGAACCAACTCTGCCTAACAGCAAACAATGATTTAAGCAGGGTAAAAGTTATTTTGCTCTATTAGCTGAACCTGCTAGCGAGCTAAATGTTTTCAAACATTCACATTGTTGTCTTTTAGTACATGTTATGTTGTTTGTTTTTTTTACCTAAAAAAGCAGACACATCCAGCATGATGCCAAACACACACCTCTCTGGCGCCATTGTTCCTGTGTCGCTGCAAAACGACAAAAGAATCCCTCAACAGTGACCTTAAATTATGTATATCCAGGAAGTGAACAAATGTATTGAAATAGGGGAAAATCCTACATTGAATAGGGCCTTTTGGACATGTGGAATTGTCAGTTGTATTCAGTGATGTATTCCAATGTAATTTATATGCATGTTCAAATAAAATTGAACCATTACCAATATTGATTACAACAACATAAGCACTGACTCAGCCCACCATTGTTACCACTTAATGTACAAAGCAAAGATGTTTGGGGTTATTTTCAACCAAAACAATTGACTTACTGCAGTACAGCTGTTTTCTTCCAACACTGTCAGATAGCGCTTACAAATTTAAGATTATCCAGACACATCTTAGCAACTGTAACCAGGCAGAGAAGGCTCCCTGAGTCAAAACCAGTCCAGCCACTCTTAAGACTTAAATGGATTTAGAGGTGCTCTCCTGTTAAATGCAAAAAGTCAGGGGGACTTAGCGCTACCTGATGTACGGGACCAGAGGGTCCACATGTCTCAGAAGGACAGCTGTGACATAGGCGAAGATGAACGATGCTGCAGTCCAGATGACCAGAAGAGCTGGCAGGAAGCTGAGACCTTGCTGGAACCACCACATCATCTCCTGTGTGTGTGTCCTGTACAACACAAAGGACATACTGTGTATAACAATCTCCAACTGTGCTATCTGGCTCCTAGATTAATAAACATAAATGTCATACAACATATCGTTTTCTTTTAGATATTACAGTCAAGTCAAAACAATCATGAATGTAATGGATGTATTGTACATCAGCATTAGAGGACAATAATAACTATAATATAAAACGACTACCTCTATGACAATATATACATTTTAATCTTTGTATTGGAGGTGATCGTGGGGACTGTCTAATTGCAGGGCGGTTTGAACACTATGTCGTGTGATCATTCTTAACAAGTCAAATAAAGACTAATTATTGCCAGGCAGTGGGAGATGGTGTGTTAAGGAAGTGAAACACTAAGTATGAATTGTGAATATAGTTACATATTTTTCTATGGTTATCCTCGCGCGAAACCAAACGTCATGGAGAAATCCCCTATTTTAATACACTGAAATGAAATGTAGGCAAATATGTAGCAACGTTTCCAAATCTTTTGCGTGGGGCACCAGACGCGATTCGGCGTTAATAATTCTGCTTATCAACATTATTTTGAGGCACTAGTCTTAAAAGTTAAGTTCCCTTTGCTATAGCTAGCTAGCTAGCTTTAGCTTCCCGTCGGTGTTTTATTCATCTCTTTGATCTTTAAACAACTTAATGACACTCACGTTACGAAAGAGGTGCGATGTCAAATTAGCGTAGTGTCTCTCATTTCAACCACAAGACTCCCGCTTAAGTAGGACGTCCTTAGACATCTATAGCGTTTGTTATTAAGTAAAATAATCGTGCACTTTGTAGGACGTTTCCAAACAAGACCGCAATCAGTCATGCGACGAAGTACGCATGCGTCGCGGAACTCGCCGTGCCCGTATATTTGTCTTGCAGGCACAAACTTTAACTAAGGATAAAAACACAACAGGTAGATCATAAAACGTTAGTGAAGATGAACTGTAATGTGTATAAATTGAACATCTATTTAGTTAGACACATAATTCACATATTGACCACTCCAATCGCGGAAATAAGTCAACGGTGTTTAACATTAAAATCCTTGTAATGTTAAACATTGTAATTATTTTAAGAATGCATACGCAGCAAAATTAAAAACTTGAAAATAATAAAAAATAATGGCTTTATTATTATTTTATTTTACATAACTTTTTCTTTCTTGTATGAAGTTTCTCAAGTCAGAATTCAGTCCAATACATGCACATTTGGACATAACAGTCGCTTCTTAAATACCCAAAGACATTGGTAACAATACTAACCGTGCTCCCATCAGGACTATATATCTTTATTCTACAAAGAGCCATGACAATTCCCTAAATATTCCACCTGAAGGCATTAGAAGACAAATGATTTTTAAGATTTGGGTGAAATGAGCCTTTAGAGACAATCACATTAAGACATTGACAACAGTCAACACTATAGATGCTCTATGCAGCAGCTCAAACAAAACAATGAAACAGGCACAATATGCAAAAGCAAGAAACTTGAGTGGCAGCCAGATAGTAGGGGACACTGTACCAACATTAGATGACACAGTTTATCATCTAGTAAAGTTTTAAATCCACTGTGACAAAGTTAGTTTGATGGGAACGTAGCAGAGATGATGGCAAAGTTGATCCAGCCACCAGGAAGTTGCTTTAAAATCTTCAAAGTCAAATCAAACAGCAGCTTTGAACAGCATCAGATTAACCATAAACAGATGGAATTAGGACTCATTTTCATATACCCCATTCAACTATTGTTAGCCAGCTTTTAAGAAAGACAAATAAAAAGGATCTAAGTGATGGAAGTAAGGAATAAGATCTGGGCCACTGCTTGTGTGAAAGCTAGATCATTCCTCATCCAGAAGGAGGCGTTGAAGCAAGCAGAAGATTGACTGCTATGTGTCCTTACAATGACAAGCATAAAAAGATGCAGCCATGTTGGTAAATAATCACACGGACTTGACAATAAATACAAAGAAAATCAGTAAATACAATTTCCCAAAATGTACATGTGCACCCATAAGTGGTTTTAAAAACAAAAGCGGAAGTTATTTGTGTAAAACAAGAAGTGATGCATCTGCACATTTAAAATAACTGCAGTGCTAAAATAAGGAAATGCTTTGTAAGCATGTAAAATAGGGCTTAAAGAAAGAAGAATGCTTCATATCTTGGTATTTACAATTGCAAAAATGTAACAAAAAATATATGAGTTGTAATAGTGACCTTTCTTGCAGATAATCTGTTAAAACACTGAAGTTTCTCTGGTATGGTAGCACCTGAAGTTTTTGCTGTGCGGAAACACTGACAGTAGCACTCCAGTATGGTTAGGACATACTGTAGATTATTTGTCCTGACATTCACTTGGCAGAAGCACAAACTTTACAGGGCATCCTCCCCGGGAGTGTGACTACGTGGGAAACAAGAGAGATGAGAGTGACAAACGAAGGGCGGGACGAAGGAGTACAGTCAGTAATGGCCGACGTGGCCTCAGTGCTTGGGTGAGCTGAGGACAGAGCAAGGCTTGATTTTGAAAACAAAGATGTGAAGGTGGCTGGCGATCTGGTTACAGACGCTGACGCAGTAACGCACCAGGTCAAACAAGGAAATGACCTGCAGACACACACAAATAACACATTAGTATGCAGACATACAGCCAAATGATAAGATCAGACTAAAAAGACTCTTACAAACACTAACTACTATGACACTCAGAGTGCACATCTCAGCCAAACCTACGGTGTTAACAAAATAACTTATATTTGTTTTGTTTGTTAGTTAGTTAGACCGCTTCCAGGTTCATGGAGTATGTTGGGGAGTAAATAAGGGTTCACACCGAGCTGCAACAAGAACTGACAACACCATGCGATACCACTAGTTGGCGATAGGCTTCATGCTTTGACATGAACAGAATATTCCTTTAAAATTATCCTGGACAGGATGTTTTTTTTTAAGCAGGGCCGAGACACAGCAGGTTTTCTTTTTAGCCGGTCACTACAACAGGTGTTTAATGATCAACACCACCTTCAATTTAAGGGAAGGAGCTCATCGATTGAAATCACCTGCTGGAGAATCCGATTGGAGGGAAAATCTGCAGGGTCTCGGCCCTCCAGGGCACGAGTCTAACACACGTGCTTTCAGTTCATCCTGGGGATATGTAGAGTACCTCCCCACATGTGACTAAACACGTGCCAAAATGTTGTACCGCGCCGGGAATTTCCATTCATTCATTTTCTATGTCGCTTATCCTCATTAGGGTGGAGGGGGTGTGATGGAGCCTATCCCGGCTGACATCAAGTGAGAGGTGGGGTACACCCTGGACTGAATGCAGACAAACAAGCATTCACACATTCATACCTAATTATAGAGTCGCCAATTAGCATAACTTGCATGTTTTTGGAATGTGGGACGAAACCGAAGTACCCGGATAAAACCTACGCACGCACGGGGAGAACATGCAAACTCCACACAAAGATGTCCAATGGAGATTAGAACCCCGCTGGGAATTTGAGCAAATTAATTTAAAAGTTTGGTTTCATCAACTTGGTTTGTGGTTGTGACGTTAAACGAGAAGTAGGGTTGTTGTAGTTGCAGTCTCGTATTGCCTTGTGACAGGGCCGAGATGAAGCTCACATTTGTATTTGTTTCCAGTCAATAGATGTCGATGAACATGTGGCTCAACAGGTCAGCTATATGTCTGTAATTGTTTACGCTTAACCAGCTATAGTTCCTCCTAAATGCCACTAGTGTAGCATTTGAAATGCCTTTCTCCAACAAATGCAACATTCAACATTATTTTCCTAGTCAAACGTACAAGTCATAGAGGGATATTTTTTGGTAGACACAGCTAAAGGCTTCTAGCTTACTTTGTATCCCAGTTTTCTGGTAACACTGCAAACTTCCTCAAAGCGATCAAATGCGCCAAGCATAATACCACCACTTCGATGGCCCTTTTTTTGTCTTTCAGCCAATTAAATAGACAAACACAGTGAGCCGTGACATTACGACACCCTCCCACTACACAAAGTCTTGACATTCTCTCCAAAAACTTCCCTCACAACGCTGTAATATTTACAAGCAACTACATAAAACAATATACCAACAGGCCTCATTGCAGGATCTCACACCTCAAGGGGCTACAGAGCATAAGGGCTGTCTAGTTTATGATCTTGAAAATTAAATGACTTACATTATTAGTTTGTTTTTATTGCTACATGGCAAACAAGTTAGCAGTAGGTGCAGTAGATTGTCAGAAAACAAACAAGACCCAGCATTCATGATATGCCCGCTCTTAAGACTGTGCAATTGGGCAATTAGTTGAAAGGGGTGTGTAAAAAAATAACAGTGTGGCATTCAATCAGGTCAATATTGTGAAAAAAAATTTTTAAACTAGTGTGAATCAGGTGGCCCCTATTTAAGGATGAAACCAGCACTTGTTGAACATGTATTTCTTTTCGAAAACCTGAGGAAAATAGGCCGTTCAAGACATCGTTCAGCAAAACAGCGCACTTTGATTAAAACATTGATTGGAGAAGGGAAAACTTATGAAGAGGTGCAAAAATGTTTTGGCTGTTCAGCTAAAATGATCTCCAATGCCTTAAATGAAGAGAAAAAACATAGACATGGCAGAAATCGGAAGAGAAGTATCAAAATGGATGGAAGAATGACCCGAATGGCAAAGGCTCAGCCAATGATAAGCTCCAGAATAATCAAAAACAGTCAATGACAGCTCAAAATTACCTGTAAGTACTTGATACAGTTAGAAGACGTTTGTGTAAAGTTAATCTATTTACAAGAATCCACCGCAAAGTCCCTCTGTTAAAAAAAGGCATGTGTAGAAGAGGTTACAATTTGCTAAAGAACACATCAACTGGTCTAAAGAAAAATGGAGGAACAGATTAGAGAAAATTTTGTGGACAACCCCTAACTAACTCTACTACACACAGTGAAAACAGTGAAGCATGGTGGTGCAAGCATCAAGATATGGGCGTTTTTCTCCTACTATACTGTTGGGCATATTTATTGCATACCAGGAATCATGGATCAGTTTGCATATGTCAGAATACTTAAAGAGGTCATGTTGCCTTATGCTGAAAAGGACATGCCCTTGAAATGGGTGTTTCAACAAGACAATGATCTCAAACACACTAGTAAACTAGCAAAATTTTGTTATGTCGTTATGTTATGGAGTGGCCAGCCCAATACTTGGACCTTAATCTGATGGAGAACTTGTGGGGGGACATCACAAATGCTGTTTCTGAAGCAAAACCAAGAAATGTTAAAGAAATGTTAATGAATTGTGTATTGTTGTTAAATTATCTTGAAGTGGAATAAACAGCTGAAAGGCTTACTCCATGCCAAAAAGATGTGAAGCAGTTTTAGAAACAAAAAAGTTTGCACAAAATAGTTTTGAGTTTGTACAGTCAAAGGCATACATTGCTATTTTCTTAACACACGTCTTTCAACAAATTGCCCAATTGCACAGCCTTAAGAGCGTGCATTTTACGAATCCTGGGTCTTGTTTGTTTTCTGGGAATTTACTGCACCTACCGGTAAGTTGTTTGCCATGTAGCAATAAAAATATACTAATAACAGTGATTCATTGTGTTAGTCATCAGCTCTAAACACCTTCTTGTTTGCTATAGTGATGGACAGGCTGACGGACGAGGTTAGACAGAAATCTCCATAGACTATGATGTTTGCAGATGACATTGTGATATATAATGATATATAATAACAGGTGGAGGAGAAGCTTGAGGGGTGGAGGTTTGCCCTGGAAAGGGGAGGAATGAAGGTTAGCTGCAGCAAGATGGAGTACATGTGTGTAAATGAGAGGGACCCAAGTAGAAGAGTGAGGTTACAGAGAGAAGAGCTAAAGAAGGTGGAGAATTTAAAGTACTTAGGGTCAACTTACCAGAGCAATGGAGAGTGTGGAAAAAAGGTGAAAAAGTGTGTGCAGGCAGGCTGGAATGGGTGGAGAAAAGTGTCGGGTGTGATGTGTGATAGAAGAGTTTCAGCTAAAATAAAAGGAAAGGTGTAGAAAACGGTGGTGAGACCAGCGATGTTGTTTGGTTTAGAGACAGTGCCGCTGAAGAAAAGACAAGAAGCAGAGCTGGAGGTAGGAGAGATGAAGATGCTGAGGTTCTCTTTGGGTGTGACCAGGTTGGACATGATCAGGAATGAGCACATCAGAGGGACAACACGTTAGAGGTTTTGAAGATAAAGTCAGAGAAGCCAGACTGATGGTTCGGATATGTCCAAAGGAGAGATTGTGAATACATTGGTAGAAGGATGCTGAGTTTTGAATTGCCAGGCAGGAGGCCTAGAGGAAGACCAAAGAGGAGGTTTATGGATGTAGGGAAAGAGGACATGAAGGTAGTTGGCCCAAAAGAAGAGAATACAGAAGACAGGGTTAGATAGTGATAGATAGTTAGTGTGGCGACCCCTTAAGGGATAAGCCGAAAGGAAAAGAAGAAGAATCTTGCACTGCTATTATTTGGAACTATACTGTATGACATACATTTATGCAAAAAATGTGCGCTATTTTATCACTTTATTTATGTTTAAAAAATTTGGGATGACTTTAAGGTTTGAAGAAGACTAAAGTTTGAAAAAATCAAAAGAGTACTTTACTTTTGGAAGGTGATACATTGCAATTTGTAACCTATGCAAGCACTCACCAGTGCGATCCACAGCACCAGGTACTCGTCAATAAAACTATTGAAATACTGATTGAGGAAGAGGAGTCCTGGTCCCAAGAAGGCTAAATCGTGGAGGTGCATCTCACTTTTTGTCATGTGTGCTACCTGAAGACACAAAGACATCATAGACAATATAAATCTATTGTCACTTGGATGAACATTAAAACAGGGCCAGAGATGACCTGCACCATTTCTTCTATTTGACTTACAACTAATTTATTGGTGATTTTGGCAGAGACAAAGCCAAACGCCAGAATATAAAGACACGGGTGTTTCTCAAACAGCTGGGCAGAAGACTTTTTGTAAATCATCATGGCCAGGACAATAACAGAACCAATGTGCAGCACTGGAGAAAGGACACTGGTTCCCTGAGAACGGAGAAAACACATAGACAAAGACAGGCATACATTAGTTTCTGAGGAAACAAACAAAAAGCTACCATTCACACTGGCCTCAGACAGCCTTTGTGTTAGCACGCCAACATGGAGAACACACTTACTGCTATTGTGGAGCCGTTCTTTCCCACGCCCCCTGTGAAGATAACTCTGAAGTAATTGGTGCAGGAAAAGATGGCTCCTAAAAATGTGAAAATGGCAGGAACCATTTTCATCTGGATATTTAGGATGGGGATCTGGGAAGAAAGCAAGGAGGAGAAGTAATATCCACAGTACTCAAAATTATCACTTTCTTCTTCAAGACCACCCAACCATGTAGAGTAGCTTTGCTGTAGTGTACAATGATAAAATCCAATTATAGTATGAGGTCAGAGTTACCAGTGACTGCCAGAATGAAGATCCTCCCAAAGCAGCCAGCAGGTACATGGTGATGATGAAGAGCTGCACCTCTGTCACATCGATGCTGATGGAAAAAACACTTAAGCTAATAGCTTCTAAACAATGAAAAATGTTGTTTACATTCTTCCATGAACCGTGGACACCTGCCAACGCAGTGCGTGCGAAACTACTACTCACATGCCGAATCGTAGCGTTCCCGACACGTAGGTCTGCCAGTGAGCGCAGTAGAACATAAACATTCCAGCAAAGCAACAGAAGAACATCCAGTCTGGGTTTGTGCCCAGCTGCACGGCTATACTGGTTCCCAATACGACAAACACTGCACAGACCAACGTACCACAACAGAAATTCAAGAAAAGAAAATACACGTTAGACCTTTTTGAGCATTTTTGCATCGTTAATTTATTGTATATATATAAAAAAAGTATAAAAACAAACAAAAAACAAAAAAAACATGTAGCAAACCACACAAAATGCCTTTTTTGTTTTTTAGTGTTCAGTACCACAAATACAATAGTAAGCAAGAAGATTGAATGAATGAATACCAATGAAAACACAAAACTAGCCAAATAACAAATAGGGGTGCCCAAAATTGGCTTTTTGTCCATCTTTCCAATTCAGATATCGATATTTGTAACATCACATATCTCCGGTCATTGAATTAAAACATATCTGTTGTAAGGCTAATGGATACAGCATCAGCAATTAGCCTCTGGAAGGACCATGTTTTTTAACTGATGGCTTTCACCCTGGGAATTGGAAGTATTGAAGGAAGAAGTCTTAAACAATGCTATGAAGTCATTGCAAATTGCAAGATTAATATCTGAAGGAGACACCACAGACATTAACGTTTGGTACAGAGCGAGCAAGCAAGCAAGCTTGTTACTACCCAAAAACAGTTGCTTACATGTTTCAAATGAGGTTTGATGACGTCATCAGTTGCGAGACGAGAAATACTGTTATCTGATAGGCTTATATACAGCATTTTTTAAAATCAGTTTACATTATAAGGAAAAATTCCAATACCGATGTTACATTTATATGCCAATATCAGACCAATAATATCGGCCCACTGATATTACCCTAGTAACAAAGTAGCTAACCTGTGGAAAGCGAGTCACAGCCATGGTCAAAGAGCTCCCCCAGTGGTGAGCTGCTGTTAGTTCGCCTGGCCTGCTTGCCATCGATGGCGTCCAGTGACTGGTACACAAAGAGACCCACCGCACACAGAAGGTACGCCCATAGAGGAGCCTGGAGATGATATAAGCTTCTCAAAATACAGATTCATTCAAGATTTACTGGGGTTGTCATGAGATCTCGCAAGAATAATACATGGCAAGATTTATCATTTGGACAAAAGCAACAACAGGGCCCAGAACCAATCAAACTGTGAAAATGGCATTGCTACTATGAATAATACTGTGACGTGGAAATGGCAGGGCGTGAGGCATTATTGGAACCGCACATGAAGTGCTTTAGCAACACTTTGCAATCCAACCTATCTCGGTGCTCGCAACATTAGTGGCTTTTCTTTTTGTTGTGCACTATAAGCTCATGACTATAACATGAGAGCTGATCCCAGCCAGCTCAAAGATAGGAGCCACCAGAGAGTGATAGATGTCTTTTCGACGTTTAACAACTGCAGCCGTTTATGTACAAGCCGAAGCTGTAGTAATTCTCCATTTGATCAAAGTTGCTTAAGTTTTGGCAAATCAAAACACATAGATGTTTTGACTTTTTTGCACCCTTAATCACTAAGCGGTTACACTTGGCTGTGCGGCAGTTTTACAATCACCAGTTCCACTTCATAACACACCCCATACAAACAAAAGATCCATGTTGACAATGTAGCGACATTGTCGCATTTTTTTGCGAATATGAAGTGTGTGCTCTTCAGGATGGTAGCAGTGGAGGAGCTCCTCTTTTTTTTTACCACCGTGCAATATATAATATATAATTATCAATGGACACTTGGACAGCCCTGAAGCAGATAAGACAAAAACACTGAGCTGGCATTGTTCATCTACGAACTGAAATAATTCATGTTAACACCTTTGTTGAGGAAAAAAAAAAAGAAATGCCGCAAGCGTTTCATGAACTGCAAACGCCAATTCCGCAACCTTACAGGAGTGAAAGATGATATAGTAAAGGAACTATTGCATTATGATATATTATTATTATTTAATATCATAATAGTGGTTCACTTGGTCTCAAAAATGCAATTGACAAAAATACTGTTTACCGTAATTTGTAAAATTAATACTTCAAAACTCAGTCTCATGGCCCACATCCCGTGCATCGTCTCGTCTAGTGAGGAGTCTTGTGACACCCCCCTTATTTACTGTAGTTATGCAGTTCAGCAAACTACATCCTAAATGTGCTTAAAAAATATATCTATGTCCTAGTTGACAGATGCTGTGAAAAACCAAATTGACCTGCTCTGTGGCAGTGGGGCAGTAGTAGACCAGCACCAGTGTGGTGAAGATGTTGGTAGCCAGGCCAATAATGGTGATCAGGTTGGGAGCAATCCAGGAAGGAACACGAGCCACCAACCACTCCCAGTAACGCTGCATCAGAGGCTCCAGCAGCGAGCGTCCTGCACTACTGTACCTGCAGGTCAAAAGCAGACGGTGATTTATTAGATAATGAATTGAGTTAGCTTCCCTAGGACCAGGTTAGTATATCATGAACTGACAGTCACTAGACCGTCTTCATATGTTGCCATATTTCTGCATGACAGTTTTCTTACACTTTTGAATGTTAAGCTCTGAGCCTTACATTCTGCCTTTTAGATTCAATTTGATGGAAACAACATGTAAGGTGGCTCCAAAGAAAAGAGAGGCAGCAGCAGAGTCTGATGCAAAAAGCTGAATATCGCCACACTATAAGTAATGATTGATGCTGACAAGTAGGCCTGTCATGACAATCAATAAATCAATTAACTGAACAGTAAAAAGTCTAAAACAAAGTCAATATTTTGCCAGGCTTGATAAATTGACATGCGCGTGCATGGATGTATGTTTTTCTCATCTCTATTTACCACACATGCTGACAAGAGAGGTTACTCTGTATGTGTCTGCGCACATTGGTTCTATATTGTAATAAACAGAGTGTGTAAACCCTCCTGTCAGTCATTCAACCCCTTTGTCCCAGTACATGGAGGCGGGGCTACTAGTGAGTCGATACAAAGAACTAGCAGCACTGGTTTCTAAGCCAATGCCACAGCCCCAGGGTGGAGGTGCAGCAGAGTTTTGGTCCTGACAGCAACCTTTGAATAGGGTTGAAAAGCTAACTTCTCAGGAAATGTTAAAAATGCTTTACAGACAATATGAACTGCCTGGGAGACCATACATGTCACAAACAACAATTCCTGAGCTGGATAACCGAGTGAAAGAAGACGTGAAGGACATCAGAAAAATTGCATTTTACTTCGTCACCACCAGATATGTGGTTCAGCTCAAATATGACCCCTACATTAGATTAACAATACACTACATAACTGTGTGTGTGGTTATTACGGGAGTGTTTTCTTTCTTTACAGAAAAAGGGTCTGTAGTTTTGTATTAATTTTGGTCATGATTGGTATTTTTATTTCTACGCAATTTTTGCTAAGAGATAGAGTCCATATTTACATTAAGTGTGTTTTATTGTTTGTTTAATTTATTATGTTTGAATTTTTTTAAAAGCTTTTGACCTTGTAATTACTGTGTTAAACACTCAAGTAATTAAATTGTATTGCCTTTGACTCGGTGTACTCTCATTAATATGTCATATAATTAATGAAAAAATTGTCTCAAAAATGTTGTCAACATCGATTATCGACAATAATTTGCAGGACAATTACCTTGCAGCAAAATGTTTTATAGGCCTACTGACAAGTACGTCAACGTGATAAAGCATAGTCTACACCCTCATGTGTAACATTATTGTATTAATACTCACGCTCTAAATTTACCAGTCTGGGGAGCCAAGGCAATGTTTACAATATGTAAAAGTGCTCTTAAATGATACAGTGAGGGAAAAACTATTTGAACCCCAGCTGATTTTGCAAATTTGCCCACTAACAAAGAAACGATCAGTCTATAATTTCAATGGTAGGTTTATTTGAACACTGAGAGACAACAATGACAAAAAAAATCCAGAAAAATGCGTTTCAAAAAGAGTTAT
>QODF01000029.1:3809946-3944382 GCA_024372805.1 Oostethus manadensis
ACCAAGTACTGAAGCACGTTTTTCAAAGGGATCAAATACTTATTTCCTTCATGGAAATGCAAATTAATTTATAACTCTTTTTGAAACGCAATTTTCTGGATTTTTTTTGTCATTGTTGTCTCTCAGTGTTCAAATAAATCTACCATTGAAATTATAGACTGATAATTTCTTTGTTAGTGGGCAAACTTACAAAATCAGTTGGGGTTCAAATAGCTTTTCCCCCTCACTGTATATGAATCCATAAAATATCATTTTTAATATGGATTTACCTGTGCTCCTCCAGCCTTTTCAGCTGGTGTCTTGAGAGGGGGGGCGAGGGCAGCTCAATCAGCCGGCGCAGCACCCCTGGGGCCAGCCAGCAGCTCGCCTCCATGCTCATGCCCTGCCCAATAGACTCTTTGTCCCGCACGGGCCCCCGGCGAGAGCGCAGCCCCCCCCCTTGCAGCTGCCCCGTCGCAGTCATGGAGCCCCGCTGGCCCTCCACACTCTGCCACGGTCCTTATGGGGGGGCTAGAGGTCCACAGCGGAGCCGGATTTAGCTGAATGGATGGGGGAGAACGCAGTACTCCTAAATACTACCATAAATTTCATATTTTAAGACTTCATTTTATCAAAAAGTGCAGACACAACAAAAACACAGGCTGCAAGGGAATAAATTGACAAAATTTCACTTAACATCTGTGATTGGCATTTGAATCTAGATTTTAACATCCGCATTAATGCCGGCCTTAGAAAAAGTGGTTTGAACTCAGTCACAAGTGAATATACAGTACATGTAAATATACAGTATATGCAGGTAGCATTTTAAAGTAATTCTGACATTTCCTTTCAAAAAAATTTGAGTAAGGCACTGCACTGGGATGAATAATAACATAATACATGCATTGCTCTTTTTTTTGGAACATATGACATAATATCAAAATCAAACATAATATTGAAACAAAAATTCAGTTGCCCTTGGAATATTTCTTGTAAAACAACCAATTAAGCATGGTAAAAGCATGGCTGTCACCTATATATTATACTTTTACAGTCGAGACATCTAACGAAATTTTAGATTGACTTGAACATGTAAAAATACTTCCGCTGTTGCACTTTACATGCAGTTAACACTTTCAGTGCTTGTCAAGCACATGACAGCCTAGCAGGTACAAATTACCTTGGCCGCCACTGGAAGCTAACGTCATTATGCTCAGATTATGCTGATGTTGACGATTAGCATTAGCACTGGCTAGCTAGCGTCCACCTTCGCTCCACCAAAATTAAAACTTGTGACACTTCGCACCTTCTAAACCGCGGTGTGCGGTGCTATAGATGCCATTTTACAGCTCTGACCAGAGATGCAAATGCGGCTGGCCGTGTCACGACTTGTGGGTAAGGGCAGCCAACGCACTCGGTTCCTAAGGTGGGCTGAGGCGAGCTCCAGTGAGCCGAGCCCAGACATGCCTAGCCTAGCCTATTTTAGCCTAGCCTAGCCTAGCCTATCTTAGCCTAGCCTAGCCACACATGCTAACTAGCATAAACGGGAGAAACAGACCTGGACGAGAGCTCCAGACAGTCTGAGGGGGAGACGGAGGCTCTTCACGC
This sequence comes from Oostethus manadensis, assembly GCA_024372805.1. Classification (NCBI taxonomy): domain Eukaryota; kingdom Metazoa; phylum Chordata; class Actinopteri; order Syngnathiformes; family Syngnathidae; genus Oostethus; species Oostethus manadensis. Next base: position 3,811,534 of record QODF01000029.1, read on the forward strand.
TAACAGGTAGAAGCCCTGCTCAAGGCGCTTGAATGGAGAGGTTCTCTTCTTTAGACTTGCGGTGGTTATGAGTGCCAGCGGACGAATCACCTCAACCGGTGTGTCTGACTGACACAACACGATAGTTGACGTTAGCACTGCTTGAAGTCTCGCGTTGCGTTCAATCAAATGGGTTTATTCATTCCATATTTTAGACTACAAGGCTCCGCCACTTCAGTAGGGAAACTGGCAACCTGAGCATTACATCAGAAGTACAACAATAAGCATATTGTTAATTAAAATGTCATTCAGAGGTTGAAAGTCACAATATATTGCAAAGTATATTCTGTCAATGTCAGGGGAGCCTCCAGGAATTCTGAGCCCGGTGGGAAAAAAAATCACCATGGGCCCTTCTGCTGCCCCCTTAGAGGGGGTGGTCGTCACCACATCTTTAGAACAAGGGCCTCTAACTCATGTCACGGAAGGCCGAGACACTGCAGGTTTTCTTTCCAGTCGGTCACTAAAGCAGGTGATTTTAATGATCAACACCTACTTCAATTTGAGGGAACGAGCTCCTCACACCTGCAGAGAAATCGGTTGGAGAGAAAACCTGCAGTATCTCAGCCCTCCATGGCACAATTTTGATACGCGCTCTGGAATCTTAACTGTTCCAACAAGAGCTCCACATAACGCCAAATCTGAAGCTTTACAAATGTTTTGTGTTTTATTGCCTCCCTCAAAGAGATCATGTTTTTGCCAGCCTTTATCTGTTTGCTTATTTGTTTGTTTGTGTTCAAAATAACTTGAACAGTTCTGAATGGATTTAGACGATTTTGGTTAATCGTTTTACAATGAAAATTTGGAATATGGAAGAACTGATTGAATTATGGGGGTGATCTGGATCACCGTCTGGTTCCAGGAATCTTTTAGTGGGCTTTTGTCAGTTGGCTGTCTTCATGTGGGCCATAGATGACAAAAATAAGACCTTTGAATACAAAAGAAGCTGCAGCTTTTCATCCAATTTGACACAGCTCTCAACGCATGAAATTGCAACTGTGAGCTCTGTCATGAGATGATTCACAACCCAAAATCATTTTGCTGCATAGACTTATAGACTGATCCAAGGTTGATATTCTTCTGAATACAGATTTGAATGTGGCCATAAAAAGACAGTTAGAAGCCAGGTTGTCATTAGAAAAGTGATTATAAATGATAAGATAAGATATGCCTTTGTTAGACCCACAAGGGGACATTCGGGGAAATTCCATACATTGTTCTTTTACATGTTTACATTGTGTCCTCGAGTAAATGTGATATCAAACATCCCAATTCATTGCATTTGGTCACACAGAGAATTGCTCATAGGCAGTCACATGCATATAAAATGGACATTATAAAGGAGGACAAAGAGAGTTGTGTTTGAACGTTTGGCCAGATTTAATACAACATACAGTGGAACCCTCAAAAGTGGTAGAATTCGGAGTTCAATCCCACTACTTGGAGTTCATCATCATCATAACTTCTCTCAAGATGTTCTGTGAGCATCTTAAGAATTAACTTTAGACTTGTCTTTTTCTTTTTCTTTGACTTTAATGTGATGCCACCACAAAAGGGTGCCAGTTATAGCAAAATGGAAAAGTGTGATGATAACCATAGAAACACATATGGCCCATATTGCAGCATAGGAAAGTGTCTAGCTGCTCAGTACGTTATGATCATTACAATTCAATAAATATTAATGAAGTACACAAATTAATTTGACCAAGCAGATGCTAATGTACATAGCATGTAATGTTAAACATAATGGCAATGGCTAATGGCCAGCATCAAAACAACAACAAACAAGTTCTACTTTGGAGGTACCACTGTAGAGCTATCTACAGTATGTGTGTGTTGTTATTTACATGTATACTGTATGTTGTTATGCTTGAGGTATGTCTTCATGTCAGTGTGTGTTCAGGGCTCTCGCTCTGACAAGTGAGGAATACTTAAAAAGTCTCTCAGAAGTTTCTGCATTTGAGCGGGTTGGGGGTCCTTGGTGGCAGCCGGAACCAGGTCTGGATCCAGAGCCAAGTTTAGGGCCTTTCTGGGGCTTAAGTCAGCCGAGCGGACCTGGGCAGTGTGGAGATCCTCAATGGCGCTGGACAGCCAGATGAGTCTCTTGAGGCTCTGGATGTTATGTCCACGGTCATGCATGAGCTGGTGCTCGGTGACCGATCTGCGACTGGAAAAAAACATACAGTACATAGAATCCAGAGGCGCAGAGAAATATGGTGACCTTTATTAAGGGTCAGAAAGGCTTGAGGAGAGGTTCAGAGGGGACACAGGGCCTATGATTCTCCCACCACACTGTCTCTACATAAACTCCCTGATTCTTTGAGAGCTGCGCTGGGTTTACAGACAAGGGCTTGTGGTTCCCTGGCTAGCGTTGCTCCACGTAAGTCTCGTTTGGTGGGGATGTGTGGTTGCAAGTTCAAGCCCTGTCGTGTGTAGGACTGACCACTGTTACATGCATATTTTTCTGTATGTGTTTTCCATGTAAGAACAATGCTAAAAAAAAAAAAACGGGTTACCTCTGGTTCTGTTCACAATGTCCTGTTGGAAAGACCACCAGAAACATGATGAGGAGACACTGCACGTGTGTGTGGGGCATCTGCATCTTCTGCAACCAAAAGACAAAAAAAACAAAACAGAAGTCATTCTTACTATTAAATTAATAGCAGCCTCATAAGTCTAACACTTTACAAGCGTTCTTCCTCTGAACCAAATCTTACTCCTCAAGAACAGGATTTCTTATGTAATATTTGATAAACATTAAATAAATTAAATTAGCTGTCACGGGGGGATGCTCTGCAGGCATCCATCCACTCATCCATTTTCTGTGCCGCATATTCTCATTAGGTCACGGGTATGCTGGAGCCTATCCCACCTGACTTTAGGCGAGACCATTGGTCGCCAGCCAATCACAGGGCACATATAGACCAACAACCATTCCCACTCACATTCATACCTATGGACAATTTAGAGTCCCCAATTAACCTAACATGCATGTTTTTTGGAATGTGGAAGGAAACCGGACTACCCAGAGAAAACCCACACACGCAACGGAGATACAAATGCTTTGCAGGCATGCCCATAAGAATAAAATAAAATAAAATAAAATAAAATAAAATAAAATAAAAAATCAACCATATATTAACAGAATATATTTTTTTTTATCTCAACAAGTCTGCTCTTGCTCTATATGCCAAAACAGTCGACGCAATATACAGTAGCTCCGCAGAACTTAAGAATTCATGAAAACTATTGTCTAAAAGTCCCAACAATCCCGATCTTGAACAACCAAACAGACAAAACAAAAATGCTTGTCAGCAAACACAAATAATGAAACACAAAAGTAATGTTTGTGTTTATTTGGCTCTGATTTTGTATATAGCATCAAAAAGGCATCTTTGATGACAATGAAAAGAACTAAAAGAAATGACCATGCTGTCAAAAACAGAATTTGGGTAAAGAACGCGTTTTACTGTTTTGCTACTAACTAACTAACAGTTACGTGTTTGTACACCTACATAACAATTAACCATGCTAAAATGCTACTTTTTCAACACTACCTGTATTAGTATACATTAATAACATTACCTGTACTGTATAGTATAATTTGGGATGGTACTCACATGGTCCCGGATAGTCACAGGAGCTTGTTTGATGATCAGCCACAAACATGACTTTACATTCAACCGCCAGACCTTTTATAAAAACCCCTGACACACACAAACACACGTACACTCACACACACACACACACACACACACCCTCCACCTGATCTGCTAATCAAACATACGTCATCATCATCCTCATCTGGCTGACACGTGACCTCACGTGGTCTTTTCCAGGTTGCTTTTTGTGTTCGTTGAATCCAAAAATGTTTGTGGTGGCGGAGGAGCTTCTCACACTCTCTGATGTCATTTCTATAATCAGAGGTTGAGAAAAGGAGGATCATATTCTATTCAGGGATAATAATTTTTCTATTTTCTTCTCTAATCCTTTGCCAGGACGACAAAGAGGAGTTTGGCACTGACGACTGCAGACTCACAATGAGTCAAAGTTTACTTGTGTAATTGAGATGTTTCCTGCCTGGAGTTCTTCAACCTCCTCCGTGACCACCCATCACTCTCCATCTTTAATGAAGCTGACCAAAGTGGAGTTTGTGGTTGGTGTACAGTCGCCTTGACAACACCATCCGGGCCGGGTTTCTCTAGCTGAGGAATGTAGGCCGCGGTAGGAGGCTGGTGGGCGGCAAGCGAGGAGAAGTGATTTGGTTCACTGAAAGAGAGAGGGGCGGCCATGTGACGAAACTGAAAGAAAATGCAGATGAGGATGAGAGGAAGCCAATAAAAAGAGGAGAAGCAGTCAGTCGCATAAAAGAGTAAGTATCTAAGCTTTAAACATTCAATGCGCTGCTGACGATGTGGAGGCAGCCGTGGAAACGCGAGAATTTGACCTAAGACCGCAGGGCCACAGGTTAGACTCCCCCGGGCAACATAGTTTACCCATACAGAAGAGCAAGGCCATTTATCCATCAAATGTTCTATGCCACCAGGCCAGTATGGAGTCAAAGGTCAGCTGGAGCTTACAGTCTCCTAGCTGACGAGAGGCAACTCTGGACTGATGTTCCACACAGTCATATGTGGGCTCAAAGCTCCCACAAATTTGACATCTTCTGAGGTAGCATCGCAACACATGCGGGTTTGTGAAAGGGAATAAACGGGAAGTTAAACAGACAACAATCCATTCTCCTACTCTGTTGTGTCACACAAGAACAATGATGACATGAAGACATCTAACTCACTGCTGCCTCTGCAGGATGAAAATAATATTACAACAGGGATTATTGCACATGAATTTTGGACCGTCACTTGATTGATTTGATTTATCTCTTCATTTTCATGTTTTTGTATTGTTTGTGTGTTTTGGTAGAGTCCCATGGCAGGAGGTCATCCGTTGACCTATCAGATTGAGGATAATCTGAATGAAGATTACAAGTCGTGCTGCTTGATTTGTTGCCAGATGGTAGATTTTCTCAAGCGCTAAAAGGGTGATCAATGAAATGGAGAAAAAAGTCAATTTAAATCCTGACAGAAAACAGTGCTTGTTATTATTGTTGATTATGAAAATATATATTTGAAATAATAGAATTAAATCATACTACTAAGAGTTAGAATCTAAAATGACTTGGTGCTAGTTAGTGAGTGAGGGGATTATGAAAACCTTCCTCAGCCAATGCTGGTTGTGACCACATGGTGGCAGTAAAAAGACATTCTTTAACCCCAGCTGGGCCTTCGAACAACAGGGAATTCAATATATTATTGTACCAGTATCACATATGATCAAATAAAAAGACACCGTTACACTACTGAGGTAGAACTGTTGAAAAACTATTAGTGTTATCCACTCTGCAATTAATACTCATCGGCATCATCAGGTATTGATAGTAATCGAAGCACATCATTTGCAAAAAGAGTAAGATTTGGCTGAATTCACTGTAAACTATTACTATCTATCATCAACGTAGCATGTTACATACCTGCCAACATTTACCGTTAAAAAGATGGGCAATTATTGCAGAACATTGGAGAAAATCCTTATTAAAATGACAAACTGTGTGTAGCCCTTGCTGGAAAAAGTTTGGACACCCCTGTTTTAGTCCAATTTTATCCACCATTTTGAAAAAATATTTCTGGTACTAAATCAATGTAATAATGGTAACGCCTGTTTGGAGAATACTTTATTATGGAACTATAAGATAGTGAAACGTTGTGTTTAGTAATTATTCTTTTTTTTTCATCTCAATTTACAATAAGTTTGCTCACATAAATATCATGACGTATCATAGCTGTTTCTTCAATAAATAAATGATGGCATAGTTTTGTTGCGATTCGTTTAACTTATCAAAACTACCTGTTTACCTTGCCTTCTCCTGGGCGCGTGCTTTGGCTTGCAGGAGCTGCCATGGCAACTGGGGGCGGGGCCACGGGACGCACCTGCACGTGATCTGCGACACCCCTGATAAGCAGAGGGCTCGCACGTGGGAGGCGCCGGGTTGTTCTCTTCCGCTCGGGAAGGCTCACGTTTGGCCTTGCACGTCGTCTTTCTCCCCAAACCACCTATCTTGGTCCTGCAGTTCGGACTCCGCTCCAGCGTCTCCCAGACGGTCCGTCCCGTGGCCCGGTCCACCAGGTCAGGTCGGCAACCCCAAGGCTCGTGTATGTTCTACTGCTCGTGGTGCTCCTCCCCCAGTCCTACGCGACGGCATCGCTTTCTGTTTTTCCTGTTACGAGCATGAAATACAAAGTACACCGCCTCCAAGCTGCCTCTTCTGTCCACGTCCGAGGGTTAGCTCCTGCAAGCCCCGTAACATTACCTGTCAACATTGGCATTTCAAAATAAGCAAAAATGTCCCAAAAATGAGGGAAAAGGGGAGGCGGCTGCACTGTTTTCCTCGCCGTGGATACTGTCACTTTAAGAAAAAACAAAGTCAATACGTTTTTTAATTATAATACGGGAAAGGAAGGGCAGAATAAGTGAGTTTCCTGGGGAAAAATTGTAGGACGGACACATACGATCGTATCGATACAGCACCACCAGACCAAATGATAGCACATTTCGTAACACGTAACCATATTTGTCCCACCACTAATCGCCATGGCATCAACGGAAGCCTCCACCTCCCCAGAATCATCATGGTGCTGCCCGTCTGGTCATCCTCCAGGTCCACGGACCGGGAAAACACGGAGAGGATGGCCTTGGCGGAGGTCAGTCAAGGTGAAGATGCCTTCACTGACTTGATGAAAAAAGTTGTCAAAAACCACAAGTGGACAATTCTATTTCAAACTCCAATGGCTTTATTTTATGTATAGATTTGTATATATTTATATATATATTTATATATTGTACATAGACATATGTAACAACTTGATTATCATCATCTTTTGTTCAGCGTTAAGTTCAAACAACATGACACTAAGAAGAGCAAGGCATTCCACATCATCATATCTACAAGAGCAAACAAAACATGTCTGAGTGTGTGTGTGTGTGTGTGTGTCTTCCACACGGCAACGAAGGGACCGCTGGGAGTGTTTGACACCGGATGAAGACGACGATGGCGGGGAAGGAACAGGACGATCGTGTTGCATAGATTGAAGCCAACAGGAAGTGGTCAAACACAAACAGGAAGTGATCAAAGACACGCACAGAACGAAGGAAAGACTCCACTAGCGCTATCCAATAAGTGAGGGGATGACGAGGTTCTGTCATGGTGCTGTTCTTTTGCACACAACTAATTATCTCCAAAGTATCATCAGTTGTGCCTACTGCCCCGCGCCGGTCTGAGCGGGATGTTCTTGGCCCAAAATGTGTCACAGAATGCCCCTTTTAAGTACGGCAACTTTGTCGCACAGCTGGAACAAAGCTCGCCGCGCTAACGTGCACATGCTAGCACAAGGTCTTAAATGTTAAATGGAAAAATGCTGACTTGTGCAGTTTTCACAAAAACTATATCAAGCGGAATCCACAAAAAACATTTTGCTGAAGACAGGCAGCCATGTTGCTTGACTTCATGACCAGCTAACGGCTAACACACACTCACTTTCCTGTCACTCAAACGTGGAACAATGGCTGGGTGCTTTTTCTAGATATTTAGCATTTTACCCATGTAGCATATTTATAAAATATTGCAAAATATCAATGAGACATACGAGATGTTGCGCTAGTGTTAGCCTAGCTTAGCACGATGACTGCAAACAGCATAAACGACCTCGTGGGTTTAGTCTTTTTTTCTCCAAAGCTTCAGCAAAACAAAACAAAAAAAACATTAAAAATAATTCGACAATTAGTTTAATGATTATTTTGAATTTTCAGTGCTCTTTCAGGCAACCATTCCGTGTATTATTCATCCTCTCAAATGTTGATTTGTCTGGTAACAAAAGTGAACATCTGTGGGCGAGCAACGTGACTAAATCTTTACACTCCTGACTTGCAGCTCTGATGGACACGGCGACGTTTGTCATCAGCTGAAGTTTAGCACATAAGCCGTGGCGTCGCCTGACGTGGCCGCCCCACCCTCAACCTTCTGCAAAATATATCAACGGAGATGATAGGCGGGATGAGGCTGAGAATGACAAGGCGGGATGAGGAGGAATGAGAGAATGGCAATGAGCCATCCATCAGACGTCACAGTTTGAAATGCCCTTGGAGGGATCGTTGTGGAAAACAAGTCAACATTTGGGAAGTTCCATTCCGTACTAAAACATGCAGAACACGACATTGAACACGTACACTCAACAGTTAGTTTTATCCAAACGCAACTGCTCTTTTTTGTTTTTTTTTATCCCTTGGTTTTGGTACAGAGTGGCTTGAGTCGACACAGTACACGACGCAACCAATCGCACCAGGTTGGACATATTGCTTTAAAACCACCAAATTTTGGATATATGTCATGCATGCCACATAGATGATAAAGTCTTACAAAAATAACACCAACGCTTATTCGTGTGTTTCATAATAATCACAGAAAACAAAACTTGTTTCAGTCTTTTTTGCCATCAACTCCATATTTAATCTCAATATATTTGAATCTAGTATATTTAGATATCGCCACATGTACAGTGGAACCTCCGGAAGTGGTACAATCTGAAGTTTAGCCTAAATGTTCTGGGGGGAAAAAAAAGTTCAAATCACCAGCCTTTGTATGCCACCAGACTTTACCTCAGGAAGGTTTAACACTACGAGTGTTTTACTTTTTCTTTGGCTTAGACAAAAATAACACCGGCGCTGAAGGGTGTCAGTGACGTGTAATGATAACCACTAAAAAGGATCTGGCCAAAATGTGACCTATAAAGTTAAAGGTTTTATGATAGCCACAGTTTGACATTGGAACAGATTAATTCACAAGTCAACCAGCCTCATGTGACACAACTGACTGTATTGGACTTAAGAGGTTCCACCGTATTAGATGCAATATATGGATATAAGCTAATAATTATTAGAGAAAATGGCTGGGAGTTCTGTCAGTTTCCAAGTGGACATGTCTCCAAGTCCCTCCAAAAAAGATCCCAAGACAGGAAGCTGCTCTGAGAACGGCAGAAAGTCAAACGGCAGGATCACAGCCAACTTTCCTCTCAATAAAACAAAACAAACAAACACAAAAAAACCCCAGATGTTCCCGGAACCTAAACTCAGTCTGTGTCTGAGTCTAAAACAAATGGTGAAGAGCATCAAGCAATATGAGATGGATGTGAGGGCAACCAGTCCAACACGAGGACGAGACCACCGTAACAAATGGGTGCGTTTGGGGGGGTCTTGTTAGCGCAAACTCATATGGAAGGAAGAAAGAAACCAAGAGAGACTTTGGCAGAACATCTTTAAAGCTAAGATGGCTCATGATGAGCTGGCTGCCCTCCTGTAAGAGACTATTTACATGTACCGACTGCAGGGGGGGAACAGGAAGAGGACGTAAAGTCAGTTTGAAAAGTCCTCATCCATGTCGCATGGTTGGTGATGTGCCATCACCGGCCATGCCCCCTTTCGGAGTCAAGAGGCTGTCGCCATGATGATGCTGTTTGGAGGTTCAGAGTTCTCTACAAGTTCTGGATCAAGGTTTAGACACATTCCAGTAATGGCTTCCTCCAAACCGATCCATGATTATTGATCCACTTTGTCGTTCCAAGTCTGGAAGGAGATGCTGCCTTATGCTCCGCCTCAGCCGTGACAGCAGCCAGTAGGATTGCAGCGCCAAGCCACAAAGATGCGTCCGTCGACAAGGAGAGCAGGAAGTGGGAGCGAGACTAACACCTTCCCATTTTACGATCTTCTTTTTGTGTATGCGAGTGTGTGAATGCATGTGTGTGTGCGTGTGTGTGTGAGAAGAGGGTAGGTTATACGAGTGCATTCCAATTGCAGAGAGCGTAAACAAGTCACTTGCAGGTTTGTGAGCCCTAACGTCAGGTAACCATGGCGACACACGTGGCATCGATATTTAAAAGAGCGCAAAAAAAAGACGCTGGATTGATCTCATTCATGGAACACTCGGCAACGCCTATACATCATATATTCTCCAAAATATTAAAAAGTACTGAATATAAAAATACAGAAGAATCGTAAAAAATGAGCAACACATTGAAATTGATATGAAAACCATGCAAGAAAGACTCCCCATTCCGTTAGGTAGGAAGATTGGAGGAAAGCTAAGGGAATGATGGGAAGTGGTGGGATGACGCTTCATGTAAACATTGTAGAGGTCCTTTGAGACTCTTTCGGCAGTGACGACGGAGGGTTTGCTCCTTGCTTTTTTTTTGTTTTTTTGGTTGTGTGTGGACTAAAAGGGCCAAGGGGGCGGGGCTTGGTGGGGTGAAGGTTCAAAGGAAAAGCCATCTGAGAAAACAATGGAGTAGAATATGGCTCTGAGTTACATAGAAAAAGCTGGTCAGAAGAAGCTTTCACACAAATATGGCAGGAGGCCTCCCTGACACTCTTTTAGTGGCAAAAAGTCATGACCGGACTAACGAGGCTGCATCCACAGCAGGATGACATCACTGACAGCCAATTGAGTCCACAGTGTTTGACGAAGAAGCGAGAGATAAAACAAAGCACATTGGTCTGGAACACACAAAGATGCCCGACACGCATCCACTGAGCCATCAGCTTCCTGTCTGCTTGTTGAGTAACGGAAACTTTGCTGACACTTTGTTCTTCTTCTGACGCTACATTACTTCAAACTAGCCCTGCAAAACTGCAGCGTGAGTGCCAAAACAGAAGATACGGAAGTGCTCACAGAGTGAAGGCTATTGCTGTCAGCGGCATCCCGCAAACACATACTTAGATGGCACCAGCGTCTGGTGTGGTATAAATACTTGACCTTGCAGCGCCAATTGTTTAACACAACAGGGCGGGAGAAGTGTGTGTCAGTACCAGCATTACTGAATACACGCAAGTGGCGTCCCACCTCTGTTAGAATTCCTACGGGCTTCGGCAAATGACTTTGTCCCCGTCATTTTGTGCCGGTAAAACTGTCGAAAACCCAGAACTTCTTAATTCACGTGACATTCCAGCGCAGCTGCGAGGAGAAATGCTAGCACACTAGCTGATGACGCCTCCTGGTGGATGTACGAGACAAGCAATCCATGCTACCAGTCTGCTCGTCTACTCTGGAAGGTTCATCTTGTAAACGTCAGTCCAGCAGACAGGAAGAGAGAGGCTGTGTGAGCATGCAGACGGTCAACTGAACAGAATCCCCAAATATTCATTCCTAAGTTATCATGCGACGCAACACCAGTGAGACAGAACATGCATCCATTTAGTGACGTGGAAAAGAAGCCCACCAGCGGCTTCAGGCGAGGGGTCAGGTAGAAGCGAGCAGGAAGCGAGGCCTCTGTGGACGCCGCCATGTTAGATATTTTAGAGTAAACATTCAGTCCTTCCACATGCAGCACAGCAATGTAAAGAAAAAACAGGACATAAAGACGCCGTAAGGGAAGAACATTTTTTAAAGGGTTCCACCTTAGACTGTAGTGTCACGAGACATTCGTAAGAATCATAAAATCAATCAACATTTGTTACAGGATGAAAAAAAAATCAACATTGAGGGAAAAAAAGGTTATATTTTTGCATGTCTTTAAAAAAAATATCTTGGGAGTGGTCATGTGACCTGGCTGTGAGCAGCGAGGGTTAAGCGGAAGCGTATGTACACGACAATCATCGCTTTTTTTTTTTTGTCAGGTCCAGTGTGTTTTTTTTTCTTCCCAGAAAGAAATTACATGCTGCTGCACAATCCGCAAACGTTAAAGGCGTTTCACAAGGATTGGCTGCTTAAACAAAAAAAAAGAAGACGTTAACAAACAAGGGCGGACTTGCGCTCTGGAGACTCCGTCCTCTGCTGATGCACGTGTGTGATAATGATGGGCGCGGTGGGTCAATGTAGGCGAGGACTTACAGGCAAGATGAAGCCGCAGTCTGTATGACAAAGACAAGATGGTGTGGAGGACGAATGGAGGGGGTGACGCTGAGAGAGGAGGAGGCGGAAGAGCTGAAATGGATAACTTGCTCATGCGTCCCCCGCCCCAGAGGAGGCGCTGGGGAAGGATTTGATCTCGTCTCCGATCTCCTTGATGGGGGGGACACGAGCCTCCTCCTCGGACAGGGGGACGAACTCGGGATGGGCCATGAAGCTGTGGATGGAGCTACGCGACTCTGGACTCTGCAGCCCCTCGAACAGGGAGCTACGGAATGCGTTGACCACCTTAATCTGCAAGAAGGGAACAGGAGAGACATTAGGAGACAACATTTAGCACTATTTTAAAGCAAAGTGAGGCAGGTGATATGACACACTGCCAAAACAACAAAATACACACAAAATATGACAACTACCAAGGTCAACACAATAGTGGAAGTGCAAAAATACACACATGCAGTCACAAATGACAGGATGTCCTCGCATGAAAATAAAATCCGGAGCATATGGTGGTGCTATAAGCTCTAATTCGAAGTTCGTTTCAGCCAATCACAAACACGAAGAAAGGAATTTCCGGAAAAGACACAATAATTAGGGGTGGCTGGTATTGATATCAGCAAAAAAATATTAGGTGACATCATCCTGCATCTGAAATGTTAGGTCTTGGCAAGCCATTACAGTCAATTCCAGACAGATCAGAACGACAGCGTGTGCTAATGTGTTAAAGTAGCAAGGAGTAGGAGTGTATTTTTCATTAAACAGACTTTACATTTTCAGGCACAACGTTTTTGTGGTGGCACAGAACAGGGGAAGTTTAATCCAACAAAACTCATCATGCATTTAAAGTAGCACAACACGGAAACTCCCATGGCACTGCGAAAAGTCATAAGCTACAACAGAAAGGAGCCAACCTCTATTGGTGGTGAGTAATGCAGGGTTTAAACCCTTCACTGAGCACCATCAACCTCACTATATTACGCCTAGCTTCCGCTACGCTGTGGATAAAACTGCACACCAGACGCATAAAGAAGTACAGTAGATGGGCCCGTTTTTCCTCATACCCACAGTTGCTAACTATGCATTCCACACTAGAAAAGAATACAAGTACGTAAGATTTGTGCTGACATTGATTAATATCGGTATTGTAAACTTTTATTGGGGTACCCCTCACATTCATATCAAGAAAGTGAACCTTACGTGTGGACTCATAGTGAAGGGAAATAAGTTATACACCGTAACGTAAAACTATAAACCAGCGGGAAAAACTAATCCACATCTATGCTCTTCAGCAAGCGGCAAAGCATTAACTGTGTTTTGCTTCTTCTTTGTCTTTGTTGTGACACTTCTTCCAAAAAAGGATGTGCGCCAACATGAGATGTTGAGAGAGAAAGGTGAGAAGAGACACCATACACATCCTCACTTGTTGCAAAGTGTACATGTTCATACCATTTACACGAAACATCACCTGTACATTTAATACAACTTTTAAAATGGCCACACTTTGACCCTGGAACTGATTATTTTAATTTACATTAATTAGCGATGTGAAAATTGTTTACTGTTCAACAGAGGTTCCTTTGTAATTTACAAAAAAGCAAACAAATACCCAAGTATATGCTTATGTATTTCTCATCTCATTCCAAAAGATAGAAGCATGAAGTGGTCTCTTTGCTTCAAGTTGTTTCTTTAAATCATGTTTTTGGCTTTATTAGCACCAGCACACATTCTTCTCCATAATTAATAATCTTGCCATCAATTCAAACCTTTCCATTGCTCAACCACTGGAGATTCCTTGCTCAGAGCAGCTAACATGCATCATGCATGCAGCCAACACACGCACGCACGCGCGCGCGCATACGCACACACACAGCTGTTAAACTACCAAAGACTTGCTGAGGCTGACAGCTTTAACCCTGTGCAGGATTACCCTATAAAATGTTCTTGCTGCCTCAGAGAAAGGCAAAAAAAGAACTAAATAGTTATTAAATAATTAGGAACGCCAAATAGGAACAATTAGGAACAATGGACTAGCTCCATGTCAGCAAGTCACATGAGGGATATCAAATGCAGAACACACCATGCAGCTGAGGAGCGATGGATGTTCAAACACACCAAAAGGATGACAACCGGGGTGCGGAAAAGCATGGTCATGTGATCAGGTTGCCTGCACACTTTTAAAGACACCTCAAGTGTGAAAGCGTCGGATGTTACCTCATTTGCCTTGACGCAGGTGTGCTCCTTTACATTCAAATAATATACATGGAAACGTGTCTTAAAGCCTGATTTAAAAAGTGCGGTTTTTGCAGTTCTGTTAGTGAGTTGGTATCTTGGCATCGCTCTTGTTTGGCTAGGCGAGGCTAAGATCAACCACGCTGTATCAAACCTTAATTACTTAAATGCTAGAACATTACTTACTTATTACTGAACTCTTACAAAGTAGGGGTAAAACACTGTGCAATTTTGTATGTTTGTATGCTCTTTTCTTAAAAACTATAGGCTACAAACCATCCATGCCAACTCGGTGTTCTTGACATGAAGTACTGACTTTCAGACTTGTTTCCGCCCCGCCACGCCCCGTTTTTTTACAAACCGTTCTTTACAAACTATAGCTATGGAAATACCCAAGTGAGCGGAGGTGGAGATTCTCACAAATTTTGCGTGACCAAGAAAAAAGTAAATCAGAGCAATTTTGTTGATCCATGTTTCTGTTTCTGATAAAACAACAAGTAAGAGAGATTTGCTGTCTTGATTTAAAAAATTGAGATGGCGTGTTAGTGGCATGTTAGTAGCGATGAGCATGTGCAGACAACCTGTCAAGGATGGCGTGAGCAAGTGCCGCCTTCGTGCGATTAAAAAGAGAGAAAAGGCCTGAGCTGGCCTCCAGAGGCCGACTCACTGCCTGCAGCGGAGGAGGAAGCAGCGGCGGCGGCGGCAGGGGCAACGGCTGCCCCGGCCGAGTTGGTGAGAGAGGAGGAGGAGCTAAGCCCCACGTGGGTGGGGCTAGACAGAGTTTTGGCGGCGGCTGCAGCGTCATTGTGCTGGCTGACGACAGACGGCTGGCGGCGCAGGGCACCAGGCACGGCCGCCTGGCCCGTCTGGAAGGTATAGACCACATCCATCTGGAGGAAGGACACAGGGTTAGAGAGCGCACACCGCAGGAAGCAAGGAAGGAAGAAAGCAAGGATCCCTTTTTAGTGAGGTTAGAGGAAGTCGTTAGAAAAGAAACACCACCACCATGTTCCTCCAGATGATTAATTAGCTTGTGATAAAGCAAAGTGCTTTTCTGGCTTTCAATCAGATGTCCATTCAAACAGAGCTTCCACCTTCACCTGTTTCCACTAATTGTGGAAGAAAAAACTCATTTAAATGAGCAGTTCCATGTTTACCAAACTATACAGGTCATCCTTCCAAAGGTAACCCATTGGCCACAACATTAGATACACCTGCACTAAATAATGAAGCGCTGCATGGACAGCATTTTTGTACATCCATACAATAAGCACAATAGCAGACATATTTCTAAATAACATAACTGACACAGCACATCGTTACCTCCGTTGCATTGTTTTGAACAGCATTTCTTGGTCTCGATAAAGCAATAGAGCGATGCTTTATTTATCATAATTATGTTTCAAGCAGGTCTCCAAAAATGTCATAATAAACCTGATCATGTTTATTTGTGGGTTTGAAGGATTCCACAAAAACCACAAAAGCTATTTGAATGAAACGGTTACATTTTGGTACAAATCTGGATGAAAATGTAAAAATATTTTCCTCTGATCAACATTTGGGCAGTAACAAAAACTAGCAGAAATGCGGTGATCTGAGATTTTTTTTCACTGCGCTTCAAAGACACCAGAGGTAGGCCATATTCACTTTTTGGTATGTAGCTCGGTTTTAAGGTTCGTTTTCGGTACAGTAAGGGAACAAAATAAAACACTGCTTTGCTGCTTTAGGGATTTTTTAAATGAAAAANCATGGTCCCGGATAGTCACAGGAGCTTGTTTGATGATCAGCCACAAACATGACTTTACATTCAACCGCCAGACCTTTTATAAAAACCCCTGACACACACAAACACACGTACACTCACACACACACACACACACACACACCCTCCACCTGATCTGCTAATCAAACATACGTCATCATCATCCTCATCTGGCTGACACGTGACCTCACGTGGTCTTTTCCAGGTTGCTTTTTGTGTTCGTTGAATCCAAAAATGTTTGTGGTGGCGGAGGAGCTTCTCACACTCTCTGATGTCATTTCTATAATCAGAGGTTGAGAAAAGGAGGATCATATTCTATTCAGGGATAATAATTTTTCTATTTTCTTCTCTAATCCTTTGCCAGGACGACAAAGAGGAGTTTGGCACTGACGACTGCAGACTCACAATGAGTCAAAGTTTACTTGTGTAATTGAGATGTTTCCTGCCTGGAGTTCTTCAACCTCCTCCGTGACCACCCATCACTCTCCATCTTTAATGAAGCTGACCAAAGTGGAGTTTGTGGTTGGTGTACAGTCGCCTTGACAACACCATCCGGGCCGGGTTTCTCTAGCTGAGGAATGTAGGCCGCGGTAGGAGGCTGGTGGGCGGCAAGCGAGGAGAAGTGATTTGGTTCACTGAAAGAGAGAGGGGCGGCCATGTGACGAAACTGAAAGAAAATGCAGATGAGGATGAGAGGAAGCCAATAAAAAGAGGAGAAGCAGTCAGTCGCATAAAAGAGTAAGTATCTAAGCTTTAAACATTCAATGCGCTGCTGACGATGTGGAGGCAGCCGTGGAAACGCGAGAATTTGACCTAAGACCGCAGGGCCACAGGTTAGACTCCCCCGGGCAACATAGTTTACCCATACAGAAGAGCAAGGCCATTTATCCATCAAATGTTCTATGCCACCAGGCCAGTATGGAGTCAAAGGTCAGCTGGAGCTTACAGTCTCCTAGCTGACGAGAGGCAACTCTGGACTGATGTTCCACACAGTCATATGTGGGCTCAAAGCTCCCACAAATTTGACATCTTCTGAGGTAGCATCGCAACACATGCGGGTTTGTGAAAGGGAATAAACGGGAAGTTAAACAGACAACAATCCATTCTCCTACTCTGTTGTGTCACACAAGAACAATGATGACATGAAGACATCTAACTCACTGCTGCCTCTGCAGGATGAAAATAATATTACAACAGGGATTATTGCACATGAATTTTGGACCGTCACTTGATTGATTTGATTTATCTCTTCATTTTCATGTTTTTGTATTGTTTGTGTGTTTTGGTAGAGTCCCATGGCAGGAGGTCATCCGTTGACCTATCAGATTGAGGATAATCTGAATGAAGATTACAAGTCGTGCTGCTTGATTTGTTGCCAGATGGTAGATTTTCTCAAGCGCTAAAAGGGTGATCAATGAAATGGAGAAAAAAGTCAATTTAAATCCTGACAGAAAACAGTGCTTGTTATTATTGTTGATTATGAAAATATATATTTGAAATAATAGAATTAAATCATACTACTAAGAGTTAGAATCTAAAATGACTTGGTGCTAGTTAGTGAGTGAGGGGATTATGAAAACCTTCCTCAGCCAATGCTGGTTGTGACCACATGGTGGCAGTAAAAAGACATTCTTTAACCCCAGCTGGGCCTTCGAACAACAGGGAATTCAATATATTATTGTACCAGTATCACATATGATCAAATAAAAAGACACCGTTACACTACTGAGGTAGAACTGTTGAAAAACTATTAGTGTTATCCACTCTGCAATTAATACTCATCGGCATCATCAGGTATTGATAGTAATCGAAGCACATCATTTGCAAAAAGAGTAAGATTTGGCTGAATTCACTGTAAACTATTACTATCTATCATCAACGTAGCATGTTACATACCTGCCAACATTTACCGTTAAAAAGATGGGCAATTATTGCAGAACATTGGAGAAAATCCTTATTAAAATGACAAACTGTGTGTAGCCCTTGCTGGAAAAAGTTTGGACACCCCTGTTTTAGTCCAATTTTATCCACCATTTTGAAAAAATATTTCTGGTACTAAATCAATGTAATAATGGTAACGCCTGTTTGGAGAATACTTTATTATGGAACTATAAGATAGTGAAACGTTGTGTTTAGTAATTATTCTTTTTTTTTCATCTCAATTTACAATAAGTTTGCTCACATAAATATCATGACGTATCATAGCTGTTTCTTCAATAAATAAATGATGGCATAGTTTTGTTGCGATTCGTTTAACTTATCAAAACTACCTGTTTCCCTTGCCTTCTCCTGGGCGCGTGCTTTGGCTTGCAGGAGCTGCCATGGCAACTGGGGGCGGGGCCACGGGACGCACCTGCACGTGATCTGCGGACACCCCTGATAAGCAGAGGGCTCGCACGTGGGAGGCGCCGGGTTGTTCTCTTCCGCTCGGGAAGGCTCACGTTTGGCCTTGCACGTCGTCTTTCTCCCCAAACCACCTATCTTGGTCCTTCAGTTCGGACTCCGCTCCAGCGTCTCCCAGACGGTCCGTCCCGTGGCCCGGTCCACCAGGTCAGGTCGGCAACCCCAAGGCTCGTGTATGTTCTACTGCTCGTGGTGCTCCTCCCCCAATCCTACGCGACGGCATCGCTTTCTGTTTTTCCTGTTACGAGCATGAAATACAAAGTACACCGCCTCCAAGCTGCCTCTTCTGTCCACGTCCGAGGGTTGGCTCCTGCAAGCCCCGTAACATTACCTGTCAACATTGGCATTTCAAAATAAGCAAAAATGTCCCAAAAATGAGGGAAAAGGGGAGGCGGCTGCACTGTTTTCCTCGCCGTGGATACTGTCACTTTAAGAAAAAACAAAGTCAATACGTTTTTTAATTATAATACGGGAAAGGAAGGGCAGAATAAGTGAGTTTCCTGGGGAAAAATTGTAGGACGGACACATACGATCGTATCGATACAGCACCACCAGACCAAATGATAGCACATTTCGTAACACGTAACCATATTTGTCCCACCACTAATCGCCATGGCATCAACGGAAGCCTCCACCTCCCCAGAATCATCATGGTGCTGCCCGTCTGGTCATCCTCCAGGTCCACGGACCGGGAAAACACGGAGAGGATGGCCTTGGCGGAGGTCAGTCAAGGTGAAGATGCCTTCACTGACTTGATGAAAAAAGTTGTCAAAAACCACAAGTGGACAATTCTATTTCAAACTCCAATGGCTTTATTTTATGTATAGATTTGTATATATTTATATATATATTTATATATTGTACATAGACATATGTAACAACTTGATTATCATCATCTTTTGTTCAGCGTTAAGTTCAAACAACATGACACTAAGAAGAGCAAGGCATTCCACATCATCATATCTACAAGAGCAAACAAAACATGTCTGAGTGTGTGTGTGTGTGTGTCTTCCACACGGCAACGAAGGGACCGCTGGGAGTGTTTGACACCGGATGAAGACGACGATGGCGGGGAAGGAACAGGACGATCGTGTTGCATAGATTGAAGCCAACAGGAAGTGGTCAAACACAAACAGGAAGTGATCAAAGACACGCACAGAACGAAGGAAAGACTCCACTAGCGCTATCCAATAAGTGAGGGGATGACGAGGTTCTGTCATGGTGCTGTTCTTTTGCACACAACTAATTATCTCCAAAGTATCATCAGTTGTGCCTACTGCCCCGCGCCGGTCTGAGCGGGATGTTCTTGGCCCAAAATGTGTCACAGAATGCCCCTTTTAAGTACGGCAACGTAGCCTTTGTCGCACAGCCGGAACAAAGCTCGCCGCGCTAACGTGCACATGCTAGCACAAGGTCTTAAATGTTAAATGGAAAAATGCTGACTTGTGCAGTTTTCACAAAAACTATATCAAGCGGAATCCACAAAAAACATTTAGCTGAAGACAGGCAGCCATGTTGCTTGACTTCATGACCAGCTAACGGCTAACACACACTCACTTTCCTGTCACTCAAACGTGGAACAATGGCTGGGTGCTTTTTCTAGATATTTAGCATTTTACCCATGTAGCATATTTATAAAATATTGCAAAATATCAATGAGACATACGAGATGTTGCGCTAGTGTTAGCCTAGCTTAGCACGATGACTGCAAACAGCATAAACGACCTCGTGGGTTTAGTCTTTTTTTCTCCAAAGCTTCAGCAAAACAAAACAAAAAAAACATTAAAAATAATTCGACAATTAGTTTAATGATTATTTTGAATTTTCAGTGCTCTTTCAGGCAACCATTCCGTGTATTATTCATCCTCTCAAATGTTGATTTGTCTGGTAACAAAAGTGAACATCTGTGGGCGAGCAACGTGACTAAATCTTTACACTCCTGACTTGCAGCTCTGATGGACACGGCGACGTTTGTCATCAGCTGAAGTTTAGCACATAAGCCGTGGCGTCGCCTGACGTGGCCGCCCCACCCTCAACCTTCTGCAAAATATATCAACGGAGATGATAGGCGGGATGAGGCTGAGAATGACAAGGCGGGATGAGGAGGAATGAGAGAATGGCAATGAGCCATCCATCAGACGTCACACTTTGAAATGCCCTTGGAGGGATCGTTGTGGAAAACAAGTCAACATTTGGGAAGTTCCATTCCGTACTAAAACATGCAGAACACGACATTGAACACGTACACTCAACAGTTAGTTTTATCCAAACGCAACTGCTCTTTTTTGTTTTTTTTTATCCCTTGGTTTTGGTACAGAGTGGCTTGAGTCGACACAGTACACGACGCAACCAATCGCACCAGGTTGGACATATTGCTTTAAAACCACCAAATTTTGGATATATGTCATGCATGCCACATAGATGATAAAGTCTTACAAAAATAACACCAACGCTTATTCGTGTGTTTCATAATAATCACAGAAAACAAAACTTGTTTCAGTCTTTTTTGCCATCAACTCCATATTTAATCTCAATATATTTGAATCTAGTATATTTAGATATCGCCACATGTACAGTGGAACCTCCGGAAGTGGTACAATCTGAAGTTTAGCCAAAATGTTCTGGGGGGAAAAAAAAGTTCAAATCACCAGCCTTTGTATGCCACCAGACTTTACCTCAGGAAGGTTTAACACTACGAGTGTTTTACTTTTTCTTTGGCTTAGACAAAAATAACACCGGCGCTGAAGGGTGTCAGTGACGTGTAATGATAACCACTAAAAAGGATCTGGCCAAAATGTGACCTATAAAGTTAAAGGTTTTATGATAGCCACAGTTTGACATTGGAACAGATTAATTCACAAGTCAACCAGCCTCATGTGACACAACTGACTGTATTGGACTTAAGAGGTTCCACCGTATTAGATGCAATATATGGATATAAGCTAATAATTATTAGAGAAAATGGCTGGGAGTTCTGTCAGTTTCCAAGTGGACATGTCTCCAAGTCCCTCCAAAAAAGATCCCAAGACAGGAAGCTGCTCTGAGAACGGCAGAAAGTCAAACGGCAGGATCACAGCCAACTTTCCTCTCAATAAAACAAAACAAACAAACACAAAAAAACCCCAGATGTTCCCGGAACCTAAACTCAGTCTGTGTCTGAGTCTAAAACAAATGGTGAAGAGCATCAAGCAATATGAGATGGATGTGAGGGCAACCAGTCCAACACGAGGACGAGACCACCGTAACAAATGGGTGCGTTTGGGGGGGTCTTGTTAGCGCAAACTCATATGGAAGGAAGAAAGAAACCAAGAGAGACTTTGGCAGAACATCTTTAAAGCTAAGATGGCTCATGATGAGCTGGCTGCCCTCCTGTAAGAGACTATTTACATGTACCGACTGCAGGGGGGGAACAGGAAGAGGACGTAAAGTCAGTTTGAAAAGTCCTCATCCATGTCGCATGGTTGGTGATGTGCCATCACCGGCCATGCCCCCTTTCGGAGTCAAGAGGCTGTCGCCATGATGATGCTGTTTGGAGGTTCAGAGTTCTCTACAAGTTCTGGATCAAGGTTTAGACACATTCCAGTAATGGCTTCCTCCAAACCGATCCATGATTATTGATCCACTTTGTCGTTCCAAGTCTGGAAGGAGATGCTGCCTTATGCTCCGCCTCAGCCGTGACAGCAGCCAGTAGGATTGCAGCGCCAAGCCACAAAGATGCGTCCGTCGACAAGGAGAGCAGGAAGTGGGAGCGAGACTAACACCTTCCCATTTTACGATCTTCTTTTTGTGTATGCGAGTGTGTGAATGCATGTGTGTGTGCGTGTGTGTGTGAGAAGAGGGTAGGTTATACGAGTGCATTCCAATTGCAGAGAGCGTAAACAAGTCACTTGCAGGTTTGTGAGCCCTAACGTCAGGTAACCATGGCGACACACGTGGCATCGATATTTAAAAGAGCGCAAAAAAAAGACGCTGGATTGATCTCATTCATGGAACACTCGGCAACGCCTATACATCATATATTCTCCAAAATATTAAAAAGTACTGAATATAAAAATACAGAAGAATCGTAAAAAATGAGCAACACATTGAAATTGATATGAAAACCATGCAAGAAAGACTCCCCATTCCGTTAGGTAGGAAGATTGGAGGAAAGCTAAGGGAATGATGGGAAGTGGTGGGATGACGCTTCATGTAAACATTGTAGAGGTCCTTTGAGACTCTTTCGGCAGTGACGACGGAGGGTTTGCTCCTTGCTTTTTTTTTGTTTTTTTGGTTGTGTGTGGACTAAAAGGGCCAAGGGGGCGGGGCTTGGTGGGGTGAAGGTTCAAAGGAAAAGCCATCTGAGAAAACAATGGAGTAGAATATGGCTCTGAGTTACATAGAAAAAGCTGGTCAGAAGAAGCTTTCACACAAATATGGCAGGAGGCCTCCCTGACACTCTTTTAGTGGCAAAAAGTCATGACCGGACTAACGAGGCTGCATCCACAGCAGGATGACATCACTGACAGCCAATTGAGTCCACAGTGTTTGACGAAGAAGCGAGAGATAAAACAAAGCACATTGGTCTGGAACACACAAAGATGCCCGACACGCATCCACTGAGCCATCAGCTTCCTGTCTGCTTGTTGAGTAACGGAAACTTTGCTGACACTTTGTTCTTCTTCTGACGCTACATTACTTCAAACTAGCCCTGCAAAACTGCAGCGTGAGTGCCAAAACAGAAGATACGGAAGTGCTCACAGAGTGAAGGCTATTGCTGTCAGCGGCATCCCGCAAACACATACTTAGATGGCACCAGCGTCTGGTGTGGTATAAATACTTGACCTTGCAGCGCCAATTGTTTAACACAACAGGGCGGGAGAAGTGTGTGTCAGTACCAGCATTACTGAATACACGCAAGTGGCGTCCCACCTCTGTTAGAATTCCGACGGGCTTCGGCAATTGACTTTGTCCCTGTCATTTTGTGCCGGTAAAACTGTTGAAAACCCAGAACTTCTTAAGTCACGTGACATTCCAGCGCAGCTGCGAGGAGAAATGCTAGCACACTAGCTGATGACGCCTCCTGGTGGATGTACGAGACAAGCAATCCATGCTACCAATCTGCTCGTCTACTCTGGAAGGTTCATCTTGTAAACGTCAGTCCAGCAGACAGGAAGAGAGAGGCTGTGTGAGCATGCAGACGGTCAACTGAACAGAATCCCCAAATATTCATTCCTAAGTTATCATGCGACGCAACACCAGTGAGACAGAACATGCATCCATTTAGTGACGTGGAAAAGAAGCCCACCAGCGGCTTCAGGCGAGGGGTCAGGTAGAAGCGAGCAGGAAGCGAGGCCTCTGTGGACGCCGCCATGTTAGATATTTTAGAGTAAACATTCAGTCCTTCCACATGCAGCACAGCAATGTAAAGAAAAAACAGGACATAAAGACGCCGTAAGGGAAGAACATTTTTTAAAGAGTTCCACCTTAGACTGTAGTGTCACGAGACATTCGTAAGAATCATAAAATCAATCAACATTTGTTACAGGATGAAAAAAAAATCAACATTGAGGGAAAAAAAGGTTATATTTTTGCATGTCTTTAAAAAAAATATCTTGGGAGTGGTCATGTGACCTGGCTGTGAGCAGCAAGGGTTAAGCGGAAGCGTATGTACACGACAATCATCGCTTTTTTTTTTTTGTCAGGTCCAGTGTGTTTTTTTTTCTTCCCAGAAAGAAATTACATGCTGCTGCACAATCCGCAAACGTTAAAGGCGTTTCACAAGGATTGGCTGCTTAAACAAAAAAAAAGAAGACGTTAACAAACAAGGGCGGACTTGCGCTCTGGAGACTCCGTCCTCTGCTGATGCACGTGTGTGATAATGATGGGCGCGGTGGGTCAATGTAGGCGAGGACTTACAGGCAAGATGAAGCCGCAGTCTGTATGACAAAGACAAGATGGTGTGGAGGACGAATGGAGGAGGTGACGCTGAGAGAGGAGGAGGCGGAAGAGCTGAAATGGATAACTTGCTCATGCGTCCCCCGCCCCAGAGGAGGCGCTGGGGAAGGATTTGATCTCGTCTCCGATCTCCTTGATGGGGGGGACACGAGCCTCCTCCTCGGACAGGGGGACGAACTCGGGATGGGCCATGAAGCTGTGGATGGAGCTACGCGACTCTGGACTCTGCAGCCCCTCGAACAGGGAGCTACGGAATGCGTTGACCACCTTAATCTGCAAGAAGGGAACAGGAGAGACATTAGGAGACAACATTTAGCACTATTTTAAAGCAAAGTGAGGCAGGTGATATGACACACTGCCAAAACAACAAAATACACACAAAATATGACAACTACCAAGGTCAACACAATAGTGGAAGTGCAAAAATACACACATGCAGTCACAAATGACAGGATGTCCTCGCATGAAAATAAAATCCGGAGCATATGGTGGTGCTATAAGCTCTAATTCGAAGTTCGTTTCAGCCAATCACAAACACGAAGAAAGGAATTTCCGGAAAAGACACAATAATTAGGGGTGGCTGGTATTGATATCAGCAAAAAAATATTAGGTGACATCATCCTGCATCTGAAATGTTAGGTCTTGGCAAGCCATTACAGTCAATTCCAGACAGATCAGAACGACAGCGTGTGCTAATGTGTTAAAGTAGCAAGGAGTAGGAGTGTATTTTTCATTAAACAGACTTTACATTTTCAGGCACAACGTTTTTGTGGTGGCACAGAACAGGGGAAGTTTAATCCAACAAAACTCATCATGCATTTAAAGTAGCACAACACGGAAACTCCCATGGCACTGCGAAAAGTCATAAGCTACAACAGAAAGGAGCCAACCTCTATTGGTGGTGAGTAATGCAGGGTTTAAACCCTTCACTGAGCACCATCAACCTCACTATATTACGCCTAGCTTCCGCTACGCTGTGGATAAAACTGCACACCAGACGCATAAAGAAGTACAGTAGATGGGCCCGTTTTTCCTCATACCCACAGTTGCTAACTATGCATTCCACACTAGAAAAGAATACAAGTACGTAAGATTTGTGCTGACATAGATTAATATCGGTATTGTAAACTTTTATTGGGGTACCCCTCACATTCATATCAAGAAAGTGAACCTTACGTGTGGACTCATAGTGAAGGGAAATAAGTTATACACCGTAACGTAAAACTATAAACCAGCGGGAAAAACTAATCCACATCTATGCTCTTCAGCAAGCGGCAAAGCATTAACTGTGTTTTGCTTCTTCTTTGTCTTTGTTGTGACACTTCTTCCAAAAAAGGATGTGCGCCAACATGAGATGTTGAGAGAGAAAGGTGAGAAGAGACACCATACACATCCTCACTTGTTGCAAAGTGTACATGTTCATACCATTTACACGAAACATCACCTGTACATTTAATACAACTTTTAAAATGGCCACAATTTGACCCTGGAACTGATTATTTTAAATTACATTAATTAGCGATGTGAAAATTGTTTACAGTTCAACAGAGGTTCCTTTGTAATTTACAAAAAAGCAAACAAATACCCAAGTATATGCTTATGTATTTCTCATCTCATTCCAAAAGATAGAAGCATGAAGTGGTCTCTTTGCTTCAAGTTGTTTCTTTAAATCATGTTTTTGGCTTTATTAGCACCAGCACACATTCTTCTCCATAATTAATAATCTTGCCATCAATTCAAACCTTTCCATTGCTCAACCACTGGAGATTCCTTGCTCAGAGCAGCTAACATGCATCATGCATGCAGCCAACACACGCACGCACGCGCGCGCGCATACGCACACACACAGCTGTTAAACTACCAAAGACTTGCTGAGGCTGACAGCTTTAACCCTGTGCAGGATTACCCTATAAAATGTTCTTGCTGCCTCAGAGAAAGGCAAAAAAAGAACTAAATAGTTATTAAATAATTAGGAACGCCAAATAGGAACAATTAGGAACAATGGACTAGCTCCATGTCAGCAAGTCACATGAGGGATATCAAATGCAGAACACACCATGCAGCTGAGAAGCGATGGATGTTCAAACACACCAAAAGGATGACAACCGGGGTGCGGAAAAGCATGGTCATGTGATCAGGTTGCCTGCACACTTTTAAAGACACCTCAAGTGTGAAAGCGTCGGATGTTACCTCATTTGCCTTGACGCAGGTGTGCTCCTTTACATTCAAATAATATACATGGAAACGTGTCTTAAAGCCTGATTTAAAAAGTGCGGTTTTTGCAGTTCTGTTAGTGAGTTGGTATCTTGGCATCGCTCTTGTTTGGCTAGGCGAGGCTAAGATCAACCACGCTGTATCAAACCTTAATTACTTAAATGCTAGAACATTACTTACTTATTACTGAACTCTTACAAAGTAGGGGTAAAACACTGTGCAATTTTGTATGTTTGTATGCTCTTTTCTTAAAAACTATAGGCTACAAACCATCCATGCCAACTCGGTGTTCTTGACATGAAGTACTGACTTTCAGACTTGTTTCCGCCCCGCCACGCCCCGTTTTTTTACAAACCGTTCTTTACAAACTATAGCTATGGAAATACCCAAGTGAGCGGAGGTGGAGATTCTCACAAATTTTGCGTGACCAAGAAAAAAGTAAATCAGAGCAATTTTGTTGATCCATGTTTCTGTTTCTGATAAAACAACAAGTAAGAGAGATTTGCTGTCTTGATTTAAAAAATTGAGATGGCGTGTTAGTGGCATGTTAGTAGCGATGAGCATGTGCAGACAACCTGTCGAGGATGGCGTGAGCAAGTGCCGCCTTCGTGCGATTAAAAAGAGAGAAAAGGCCTGAGCTGGCCTCCAAAGGCCGACTCACTGCCTGCAGCGGAGGAGGAAGCAGCGGCGGCGGCGGCGGCAGGGGCAACGGCTGCCCCGGCCGAGTTGGTGAGAGAGGAGGAGGAGCTAAGCCCCACGTGGGTGGGGCTAGACAGAGTTTTGGCGGCGGCTGCAGCGTCATTGTGCTGGCTGACGACAGACGGCTGGCGGCGCAGGGCACCAGGCACGGCCGCCTGGCCCGTCTGGAAGGTATAGACCACATCCATCTGGAGGAAGGACACAGGGTTAGAGAGCGCACACCGCAGGAAGCAAGGAAGGAAGAAAGCAAGGATCCCTTTTTAGTGAGGTTAGAGGAAGTCGTTAGAAAAGAAACACCACCACCATGTTCCTCCAGATGATTAATTAGCTTGTGATAAAGCAAAGTGCTTTTCTGGCTTTCAATCAGATGTCCATTCAAACAGAGCTTCCACCTTCACCTGTTTCCACTAATTGTGGAAGAAAAAACTCATTTAAATGAGCAGTTCCATGTTTACCAAACTATACAGGTCATCCTTCCAAAGGTAACCCATTGGCCACAACATTAGATACACCTGCACTAAATAATGAAGCGCTGCATGGACAGCATTTTTGTACATCCATACAATAAGCACAATAGCAGACATATTTCTAAATAACATAACTGACACAGCACATCGTTACCTCCGTTGCATTGTTTTGAACAGCATTTATTGGTCTCGATAAAGCAATAGAGCGATGCTTTATTTATCATAATTATGTTTCAAGCAGGTCTCCAAAAATGTCATAATAAACCTGATCATGTTTATTTGTGGGTTTGAAGGATTCCACAAAAACCACAAAAGCTATTTGAATGAAACGGTTACATTTTGGTACAAATCTGGATGAAAATGTAAAAATATTTTCCTCTGATCAACATTTGGGCAGTAACAAAAACTAGCAGAAATGCGGTGATCTGAGATTTTTTTTCACTGCGCTTCAAAGACACCAGAGGTAGGCCATATTCACTTTTTGGTATGTAGCTCGGTTTTAAGGTTCGTTTTCGGTACAGTAAGGGAACAAAATAAAACACTGCTTTGCTGCTTTAGGGATTTTTTAAATGAAAAAAAACCCCCCGGTGTTCCCAAACTGCAGACTAACAACGGAAAAGGGTTTTTAAACTCTGTCTTCTCCTTGGCACCGGTGCCTTCCACGACTCCGGACTGCCCCAGATTAACAAAAATATACACCATCATTTTACACCATCCTCAGTGTAGATACACAAATTAACCCACACCTCTCAACATTTTCCTTTGGAAAATAAGGGGCACACTTTTTACCACAGGTTTTGTAATAGATTTGATGACACAAGCAGTGAAAGCATCTACTATATGTGCGTCTATTTGGCATACAGGGATGATGATGGAAGAGACAAGGTGTTTAAAAGTGAGGGCATGAAGGAAAAATGAACACAAAGACAGACGACAAATGTGAAATGTTTAGTTAGCGTAAGACAAAGTGTGTGGACAAAGGTGTGATAAGAGGGAGGAATGAAGGATGACATGGAAGAATGCACAAAGAGCCTGAAAGCACTTTGAGAAAATGTGTCCCTCGGAGTGACTGATAAGTTGTGGACAGCGAGGTGCAGCTTGTAGCAATTGCAGCTCACAGGAGCATGGAGAGATAAGAAGCTAATTAGCTCGCAGCCTTTTTGTCGCCTACTCCCCGCCCGCCCGTCCTCCACTCCTTCCCGTGGGGGTGGGGGTGGGGACGATATTTCAGATACAGAGAAATGATGGAAAACACAGTGGCACCGTGACAGGGCCTACTTTGCCTCCACGGGACGTCTGAAGGAGGCCTGCCGCAACACTTCCGGCTTCCAGGGCGCCATAAACATGCTTCTCTGCTATTTTAGTCTATTTACCTTTGCACTCATTGATGAATACTTTGTTAAAGAAGGACCCCACAACAACAAGTCCCACATTAGGTACACTAACTACAATGGAACCTCAAAGGTGGAATACGGGATACGACCTGACTGGCGATTTGTTGGTGCAAATTCTGAGGTTCCACTGTGGTTAGTAAATGAAAGGGATTAAATACCTGACCGCCCATTATACTGTATGTGTGTGTGTGTGTGTGTGTGTGTGTGTGTGCGTGTGTGTGTGTGTGTGACAGCACTGGCTGCTGCTGCTTTTTCCACTGTTATTGTAGGTGTGTAGGAGTGTTCGTATTGAGGCTAATGAAGCCCATTGGGAATGAATGTGACCGCCGGTGGACATGCTAGGGAGTGATAATCCATCCTGTAGGAAGAACACACACACATAACCGGACACATACACTATAACACTTGTTTCCTATCCTGAGTGAAGACTGAATGAAAACGTCCAAGAAGCTGTTTTGCAGCAGAGTGTGAAATGAAGTGAACATGTCTTTACAACCACTCACTGCATTCACACACAAAGACACACACGCACCCACACGCATGCATGCACGCACGCACGCACACAAGCACACATGTGAAGATCCTAAACTATGAACATGAAGACATGGCCACACACCAGTCCTTTCCAGCCTTGGTGGTCTTGGACTTTAAAATGGAGGGCATATGCAAGACTTTACCTGCTGAAGAGTATCAGCTGGACAAAAAGTTTCAGGCAGACTGAACCTTTGCATCCATTTTTAAGTAGGGCATGTGGCCTTCATACCTGGGTCTGGATGCGGTTCAGACCTCTGAACCAGAGGATCTGGCCCCTCCTCAGCTCCATCTCAGCGTGGTCAATCTCGTCGGCGTCCTCAGTCAGCTCCTCTTCGGGGATCTCCTCCTTGGTGATGCCATGACCCGCCTCCTTGAGAAATTTAAGGTGGTGGGTGGGGATGGCCGAGATTAGCTGAGGAGGGACAGATACATTATTTGTAAGTAGGGTTAAAAGAACATGCCATTATTATCAGTGGGTGACATCATCACTGTCATTTTACCTCTCCAATTGCAATGACAAACCACAAAGGCTTCTTACGTGCTGTTTTGAGGAGCACATTGTATCTGTGTGATGTAAGGTAAAAATGTGTAACTGCTCTGAAAAAAAACACAGGCTACTGTAACTAGTAAGTTACTAATCCTCTCCTCAATGGTGACAAACTATATTTGTCTAAAGTAGCAAGAACAAAAGCATGCAATGTACACATGAACAGAATTCCAGCTGGAACCATGTTACAGCAAAAATGAACCACCGGCCAACAGGAATTAGCAGATGCATTACCAGGAGTCTACAGAGAGAATAATACTACACTGTTAGCAAGAAGCTGTGATGTATATCGCAATATGGATCCATCCATCTGTAGTTCACTAGTATTTTTGAATTGTATATAATGTCGATGCAAGGTTCTGGCATATCATAAAATGTCAACAAATGCATAGTCATAACTAAAAAAGCACCTGAAGAAGGCAGATGTCCCCCTCGCCCAAATCTTATGATTCACACCAAAAAAATAATCCTACATATTTCGGATCAGTCTTTGATGTTTTCTTGCGGCTGTTGAAAACCTGTATTGTTTTTCTAAGTGCTCTGACTATTTTTTGTGGACTCATATGCACAAATGTCAAAAATGCTCTTATCTTGAAAAGTTAAAGAACCCTTTAAACAATTCCTGGATCCAGACGATGATCCGGGTCATGCCAAACTGTAATCAGTTCTTCCATATCCCATTTTAAATAATTCCTGAAAATGTAATCCAAATCAATTCAGAAGTTATTTTGAACACAAACACACAAAAGAAAGCCTGACAAAAACATAACCTCCACGCTTGTGCTTGGCGGCGGTTATTAAAGTAATAATAAAATAAATCACATCCTCCACGCCTTCAATTCGCCATAAATGGTCAACGCAAAGTGTCTCATGAATGCAGCGTCCATATTCAATGACCCTTGGTTGAATTTCACTTGGTTCTTGTGAATCGTGGCTGCTGAGAAGCCAAAGACAAAGAAGCAGAACTTACGAGACTGAAGTGGAAATCTTAGTTGTAGAGCTGGAAGCCCGTAAAAACATAATATTTGGAGCATTACGAACAGGAGGAAAATGAGCGGCCGAATATCAGGGTACACATTTCCACTTTTAGTGAACATGTGTCTATTCTAATTAATACCACATTTGAGATGCGTATGAATTCAGCAAAATCCGCTTAATTTTAAAGATGGATGCAAAGACTGATGAATTTAATTTCCAGACAGACAGTTAAAAAACTGATATTGATCAGTGTTGTGTCAAATAATCTGGGATAAATCTTTATTGGTTTCCAATGCATGTTTGTTTCCGATTTCACCTCACTACTTGAAATGTTAATTGCCTTTTTGCCATGTCTTCAAAAAGTGCGTACAGCAACTGCAAAAGTGGCATACCGGTGTGCACATTCTCACGTCAGATGGTGTTTTTATACTTGCGTGGTAAATAGCATTTCAGCCTCATTTTAGCGCGTGAGCAAGATTTAAAAGTGAGGCTCTTGTGCTAAAACGTGATACAATAAATGTGATATCGATGTAACAGTATTAGTATCAGATCGTGATATTCTTGCAATGTGGAGTGCGTGGATCACGTTCAGACTTCTCCTGTGGCTGCACATCCGCAGGAAGTCAACTTTGTAAGCTTCTACCTGTAAGATGACTCCCACTTTGTCAGTCAGCATCTTCAGTGCGTGTCCTCCACGTGAACCCAGCGGGCTGCTGAAGCTTTGCTTCTATACACTGCTAAGCCTGCTAGTGTTCATGTGTTGGATCATGGCTGCCATGGCGTGTTTGTGTGTATTCACAGAGGGACCTACACGGCGGGTTCATCGCAAACTCTCCGCCCCCCTTAACCCTCGGGGGTGTCACGCTGCTTTCATGTATTGAGCTCATTACCATGGTGATAGTTGTGATGGCAACACTGCAGCGGCACCGCCGTGACACGCAACAGTTTGACGCTTTTTGGTTCCTTATTGACGTGTTGGCACAAGTAAACGTTTTATGTAGGCTATAAAAGGTGCGGAGGCGCGTGGGCTCTCACCTGTCCCCACAGCAGCTCCCCCACGCCGATGAAGACACACCACAGCCACTGGTCGATGGCCAGAGCTGTGCAAGAGAACGGCTTCCCGCCAAACTGAACAATGATGATCTGCGGAGTCAAGAAAACATGTTAGTAAACCGATACGGATATATCTCACATCTCCTCCCGTGGAATTAACAATTAGTTTTTTCTCAGTTGACTCTTAATTGTTTTTTTTTTGTAATTGTGTTTTTTTTTTTTGGCTCACACTAGCCGGGCAGCAGCACACTGTTTTCGGTTTCACGCCACACTACAAATTGCATGTAGGCAGTATTTCTAGGGCAAAATTAACATATTTCGCACCATCAGGTTTTAATACAATTTCATCTGCATATGGACATTAAAATGAATTTATATCTTACATACCTTTTATCTTGTTCTGAAGCTCTGATGCATAATCCCACAATTGTTTACACGCGTCACAACACGGTTTAAAGAGGTCATCATTTACGCGCCTCAAAATACGGGAGCCCATACTGTCGGCCTATAGACAGCATTTTTAACAGTCGTTTTGCATTATAGGGAAAAAACTCCCATACCGATATTCACCAATATTACATTTTTATGCCATTACTGGGCCCAGTGTTAAGGTAACGTAATATAACGTCATGTCTCATAACTGTAAAATTACTGATGTCTAATGACCACAATACTACATACTGTATTGTCACTTGTTTTTCAATGTTATTTAACTATTAATAGGTCATAGTCAACCACTAATCAGCGATCCTTTATTAATTACTTTTTGGAAAACCGCGATAAAGCGTAATAGTACACTATTATGCACTATGAAACACCAGCAGTACACATAAAAGTTCACCAGGTGAAAGTATCACTGCGCAAACACCTTCCTGTAACTGCCTTATAAAGTGTTTGTCAGGCACCATTAAAGCGACTATGGCAGTTTTACTTTATTTTAGTTTGATTATACTACTATATTATTTTGTTATAGAGCAGTTCACTTTTTTCATTACACTTTCCAAATCGTTATAATGTGACTTTGATGGAACATTGCCTGTACAAAGACAGTTTGACCCTGGAACAGATTATTATTCCGTATTATTTCTTATGGGAATATATTGTGTTGTTGCTTCTGCTGGGACTGGTGTTTATAGTGTTTGGAGATCTTCTGCATTGTGTTTTAGGGCGTCAAGGCATTTAAAATCATAGCATTTCTTCTGTTGTACTGTGGTTTTGTTTATTGTTGTGTTCTATTGTAGCTTTAGTTCAAATTCTTTACACATTTAATTGCTATAATTAATTGGAATGTCACCACCAGTGTGTCCCCACACATGACTTCCTGCCTGTCCACATCTTTACAAGCTGTAGGAGAAGACTGAATGGCGAGGTTCACCTGCAAGACAAAGGTTCCCAGTACGACGCTGCAGAAGATGGGGTTCCTGTAGATACCCTCAAAGACGTTCCTCTCGCCGTGGATCTTCCTGGCGTTGATCTCGTTGAAGAGCTGCATCATGACGAAGACGTTGAAGACGATGGTGTAGTGCTCCGATGGCGGCGAGTGCAAGGGTGCGTTACGCCCGCTGTCGATGTCAAAGAATTTCTCGCCTGACCACAGAAGGGAGCGATGATAGTAAATTAGGGGTGTGATGGAACACCATTATAACAGTTCAGTGCCTACCATGTTTTTTTTAAGGTCATAGTTTGGTTCATTTTCGATACAGTAAGTCAATTAAATTGAAAAAGAACAAAACTGCTTAGCTTTTATGTACCAAACTGAAGGTTATTTACCAAAATATATTACGAATTCACTTGCTGTGACACCCATGCAATAAAAACAGAGTAATGTAAGAAACCGCTATGTATACAACTACACATCGTCAATTGTGGGTGATGTCACAAAAAATTAAGGTCAACAGAGCAATTTCAAACATGTTTAAAAAAAAAAAAAAAAAGTTTATCTGACCAGCAAACAAGAGGGTGAAGATGATGACGAGCTGATACACGGCGTGGCCCAGGATGTTCTTCATCATGGTCCTGGAGATCAGGGGCTTGTTGCGGCCGTACGGTTTCCGTAGCAACAGAGACTCGGTGGGCGGCTCGGTGGCTAGCGCCAGGGACGCCAGCGTGTCCATGATGAGGTTGACCCACAACATCTGGACAGCCTTCAGGGGGGAGTCCTGCAGCACAGCAACGCAACACATTCTCAATTTTACACCTGTTTATAATATCTGAGACGCAGCTTTAAGCTAATTTTATTTAGGAAATTGATTATTTTTAACATTAGTAGGAGTCAAGCTCCGTGTGCAGCTTTCTTAATGAAATGTGATTTAAAATGTTGGAGATGGAAATGGAAGGGAGATGCAACTTGAGTCGAGGTGCACGCCATTTGGCTTGAACAGTGTAAAGTGTGATTAATTAACAATGAATTTCATGCAATTAATACATTCTCCACTGTCTATTAATTGCTGTTTATTGACTATAGCTCAGCATTCAACACTGTCATACCCTCTAAGCTAATCATCAAACTTAAAGAACTGGACATTATCCCCTCTGCAAATGCAAATAGGTTATGGACTTTCTGACCAACAGACCTCAGTATGTTAGGTCAGACCACATCTGCTCCTCCACCATCACGCTCAACACTGGAGTACCACAGGGTTGTGTGCTGAGCCCCTTCCTCTACTCCCTCTTCACCTAAGACTGCAGGCCTATGTATGGATCCAACACCATCATAAAGTTTGCAGACGATACCACAGTGATCGGCCTCATCAGCAACAACGATGAGACTGCCTATAGAGAGGAGGTTCAGCATCTGGCCACTTGGTGCACCAACAATAATCTGCTCCTTAACACCTCCAAGACAAAGGAACTCATCGTGGACTTCAGGAAGGATAGAAGAGGCTCACATGATCCCATCAACATTAACGGGATGGCCGTTGAGCCTGTCTCATCCTTCAAGTTCCTGGGGACCCACATCTTAGATGATCTGACCTGGACCACCAACACCTCCAGCCTGGTCAAGAAGGCTCACTAGCGCCTCTTCTTCTTGAGAATACTTAAGAAGAACCATATGTCCTCATCCATCCTGGTGAACTTTTACCGCAGCACGATAGAGAACCAGCAGACTGAAGAACAGCTTTTTCCCCAAAGCTGTCTCCCTGTTGAAATCTATTATTACTTTTGTATTTAACATTGCCAATACTTGCACTATATTGCACATACCCACTTGTAAATGTACATAACCAACCATATACGTTTGTAAAATTCAGTATATACTTCTGTACTTATCTATTTGTAAATTTCAAATTACATTAATAATATGTCTAATGTTGCAATCTATCTTCATATTCATATACTAATAACAACCTGTACTTTTTGTTTCAACTTTGTTCATTTCTTAAGATAGTCAATAGCAACCTGTATATTATGTTCATAGTACATTCATCTGTAAATATTACAAATATTCATTGTTTCTTTCTTTTGCATTTTATAATTCATATAACTTTACTTGAATACCCATATCCTGCATCTTTGCTGCTTATTGCACTTCTGGTTAGACCTAAACTGCGTTTCGTTGCATTGTACTTGTACATGTGTAATGACCATAAAATTGAATCTAATCTAATCTAATCTAATCTAATTGATTATTTTTTGACCAGAAACAGATTACTGTAATTTCTGGACCATAGAGTACACAGGTATATTGGACGCACCCACTAAATTTAAAGACAAAAAAAGATTTGTACATACAGTACTTTTCATAATAATAGCTGTGCAACGCGACTAACCAGATTAATCGCTGTAATTAGTATATTTTTATTGCTACATGGTAAACAAATTACTAGTAGGAGCAGTAGATTCTCAGAAAACAAATAACATCTATGTCACTACTTCCTGAAGCTGCGCTTTAAGCATCATGGGAAATTTAGTTTTTAGCCATAAATTAGCCGCATCACTGTACAAACCGCAGGATTCAAAGTGTGACAGAAAAATAGCGGCTTATATACAAGAAACTACGGTAATGATGTTTGGATTATTTCCAATGGGGAATCACTACGAAACGGGTTATTGTTGTGGTTACAGTTTACAGTGGTGCAGAACAGTACAGCCACATGAGGGTCAAACTATTGGTCCAAACATATTAAAACAGACTCCGTAAATGAATCGTTTTCAGTGTAATTATTGTCTATCAGTTTGTGTAGTCCGGGCAGTGCAGTTGATCATATCTCCACTGATGTACGACTATGATCTGCGTGTTTATGCACAACTTGACATGTACACACGTTACAGCTTGTCTTCGCACAATAAAAAAAAGAGAAAGACTTGAAACGCTTCAGTCTCCTTTAATGACGGCTGCCGACAAAGCGAGCCAGGGATGATCAGTACAGGGACTGCAGACCCGCTGAGTTCCAGTTGTATTTCAGGATTATGATGATGACGTGTTGCCATGGTTTCAGGCACTATCTTAGCCTACTTTGTGCAGGCTGCTCGCTAGATGAGCTAGTTATCTGTCCTGCCAGCTGTGAGCCTTTCAATTAATATACAGCCGCAAGTTTCTTTCTTATTGTGTCACCAGTTCACTTTCCCGATTAGAGTCACATTATGACACAAAAAAGAACACACAACCATGTCGATGCCTGCTGGCCAGCCTGAAATCACTTGATCTGATTGGTGTGATGCCTTCAATGAAACTGGACACACACACATGCTAATAAATGCGTAAGGACGCGATGAAACGAAATTGAACCCAAGAGGTCAATGGCCATGACAGAAGAGCTTTGCTCACACAATAGCAATTTTTTAGTTTCAGTAAATACGCTGTACTGCAATTAGCAATTAACTATCCAACACTCCTCGGTGTTCAACTGGGGGCATTTATAATCGTAAGAAGAGAGTCTGCGATGTTTTACATGATTTATTATTTGCACAAACATGGTACAAAGTAAATCAAGATTTCTGAAAAAACGTTAGTGGCTAGTGAAAATGGGACAATGTTATTTCCCATAAGTGGTCACTCAATTTAAAAAAATATAGAAATAAAGTGATGCATATTTAAATGTATGGATTTCTTTTCCTATAAAATTATTGTTGAGATTCATTGCAGGAAATTTTTGTTAATTGGGGAAATGATTACTAAAATGATCAGTGTCTTCCCATAGACGAATATCATTAATGATAATTAATAACATATAGTTAAAGGTAAATTGAGCAAACTGGTAGCCCCTTGCATTAATCACTACCCAAGAAGTAGCTATCTGTTTCAAAAAGGTTGGTGACCCCTGTCTTATACGATAATTCATTAGTGGTGAGCACCTACATTTTATATGTAAATTACAATCATAAGTGTGTGAGGATAAAACCGGGATTGTGCATTTAGCTTGTTCGCTTCCATGACTGGTGAACAATGGCAATTTAAAAAAGAGGCGCCTGAATGATCTGGAATCTCCAACAGTCACTTTTACTGCAAATGTTAATCCGAAATCAAAGGAGCACATCAATGTCAACATAACAGTGGGATTTGGAAGGTGGGAAGCAAGGCATGTGTAAAACAGAGCGTCTCAATTAATCGCAGATTTTTGCCACTCTGTGGTGTCCCCAGATGGTAACCCCTGCAGGAAGTGGGGATCGACTGTAACACCCTGCACAAATGAAGACAAGATTCCTGCACAGGGCATGATCGCCAGCCTACCTGCGTGATGCAGGCACCTGTGAAGGCCACAATGACAGCGACCACGTTGACGGTCAGCTGAAACTGAAGGAACTTGGAAATGCTGTCGTAGACGTTCCTGCCCCACATGACAGCTTTGACGATGCTAGTGAAGTTGTCGTCTGTCAGAATGATGTCAGACGCTTCTTTGGCCACGTCGGTGCCAGCAATACCCTGACAGAAAGCACGACTATCAGATGATGGACGCGTTTTGTTTTGTTCACATAAAGATGAAGCAGTGATTCGGGAGAAAAGTTAAGCAGAGTCAAGTGGTTACCATGGCAAAGCCAACATCAGCTTTCTTGAGAGCAGGGCCGTCATTGGTTCCGTCTCCAGTCACTGCCACCACCTGGCGGGTCTCGCCCACTGTGCTGTCAATGATGCCTGAACAAAAAAGGAAACATTAAGTTCTGGTCTGGAGGCACGGAGGCGGCTGTGACTGATGCTAATTAGCATTTAGCAGCACTGCATGCTAATAACGCCAACACGATTAACCTTTGACCAGCGTGTGTTTGTCAGTTGGAGATGAACGAGCCAGAACGCGCAGTTTGGGCCAAACTTTGTCGAGACGCTCTTGTTCCACCTAGAAAAAAACAAATCACAAACATTGTGCACTATTTGGAGTAAAAACTATTTTGTTTGTATTTTTTTTGTCCATTTCAAAGCACTTGGGGTGATTGTACTGTAGCTCAAAGCTCACCTCGCCCTTATCGTTCCTGATCTGTTGGTTGAACTCTTTGCCCTCCAGGCAAAGGAAGTCCTCGTTGGGGAGCAGGATGCCACACTTTGTTGCAATGGCGCGGGCCGTGTTGATGTTGTCCCCTGTAACCATTCGCACTGTGATACCTGCCCGCTGGCACTTTGTGATAGCTGCAGGTACCTGTAGAAGAAGACATTTGCATCATATTTTATAGTTATTTATACCACTCTGTCCCTCTAATGCAGTGGTTTTCAAACTGGGGGGGCGGGCCTGCATTATGACAGGGGGGGCGCGGGGCCACCATGAACACACTTAATTATTACCGTATCTTTCGGACTACAAGGTTGCAACATATTAATGCAGCTTTAGCACATGAAGTGTTACATGAAGAGTTCAGTGGTTGATTGGCGACGACACTGGACTCCATACCTCAGGTCTGACGGGGTCCTCGATGCCGACCACTGCAATGCAGGTGAGTTCGTTGAGGATTTCATTCTCAGCGTCCCAGCTGGGCTCTCCCGCCTCAGCGGGGAAGTCCCTGAAGGCCACACAGATGGTTCTGAGGCCGTCACAGGCCATGGGCTCGATTACCTTGCGCACCATCTCATCTCTATCTTTTGGCTTGAAGACTCGAGGCTGGCCGTCAGCGTCCAAGATACGGGAGCACCTGAGATGAGAGGAGAGGAGATGGGGTCGTATTCGGGCGTCTTCTGTCCAGATCTAAGATTTGTGATGGGTTCTTACTTCCTGAGGATGATTTCTGATGCTCCCTTGCTGTACATGCGAAAGCTTCCGTCTGCGTTCTTCAGCACTGTACTCATGGACTTGCGGGAGGAGTTGAAGGTGTAGACCTTATAGAGCTTCTCCTCCGGCACCTCTTCTCTAATTGGCTGGTAGTCCCTCTTCAGTTCCAGCACCAGGCCCAGGAGAGCACACTCTGTCTTGTTGCCCACATGACGGGGGAGACCACCTTCTTTCTCTGGAGGCTGAGAGGAAGAGAATGGCAAATTAACACTAACTTACTGCCTCCCAATGTTTTCTTCATTTAATATTCTCATGGCTCCTCCCATTTTGTAGTTACACGCAGATGTTGGCAATAATTACTCTTGCCAAGTCTTACTGGACAGATGTTGAAAGCCTCACCAGGATCTTGGTGGTGTAGGCGGAGTTGATGGAGATGCTGTTGACCATAATTTCCAGGGTTTCTGGTTTGATGAGGTCTGGTTCCGGTACGGTTTTATGATGCGTGTCGCCAATGTACGCCTGCACCACCGTCATGCGGTTCATGGTCAGCGTGCCAGTCTTGTCGGAGCAGATTGCCGTGGCATTGCCCATGGTCTCGCAGGCGTCCAGGTGACGCACCAGGTTGTTGTCCTTCATCATTTTCTACAAGACGAAAGCAACAGTTACATAAAGCAAGACCTCCCCACAATGCACTGAGCCTCCTCTCCTGCTAACCTTCACAGAGTAGGCCAGTGAGATGGTGACAGCCAGCGGAAGCCCCTCTGGGACGGCCACCACCAGCACAGTCACGCCGATAATGAAGAACTTCACAAAGTATTGAATGTAGATTGGCGTGCAGTCGGCCGTCCACGTGAGACCTTTGATCCCGAAGGTGTCGATGACAAAGTAGAGGATGAGGATGATGACCGTCACCGCTGACATAATGAGACCTGGCAGGAGCAAGAAGTCCTTACATTTACATTTGATACTTTGTGTTATCTGATCGTCTCCAAACGTCACATATAGAAAGTACTGTATGTAGGCTCTTATGATGAAGTACAACAACAAAAAAAGTCCTATTTATCTGATACAAAAAATTCACCATGGTATTTTGCATCATGTATTTTGACAGGGATTAAAAGTGAAAGTTAAAAGGTCAAGGTCACATCAAGTTCAAATGTGTGGTGTATGGTGTTGCTGGTGAGTAAAAATGTGGAGCAGCGTTTTTCTGCTTCATTTCTCCTGTCAGACCCGCTCTGACGATTTGGCCCTCATTTTAATTATTACACCGAAACATGGGTCCCACATGAATGAGCCCTCTTCACCCAATCTCCTCCCCTCTGTACTCTGAAGCCCCCGGTGTATTAAGGTCGATTGAAATGATGCCGACAATGCCGTCAATTTCGGGATGACTTGTGTCCCTGTGAAACATCCGTCCAATAAAAGTGAGTGCATTGTGACCACTCGCTGCCTGATTGCTTTGAGGGCTATTAAATGAACATGCTCACTTTCCTGGTGGCCACCTGAAGTCAGGTAAGGTTTAGCTAGCAGGTCATGTAAACTGGCTGCAAACCTGATTTGGGGTCAGATGGTTCAAAACTGAAATGTCTTCAATCAGTGCACCTTTATATTTTCTTTAAAATGTTTAGTGTGTGTGGAAAATGGACGCACACAGGCCTTACCATGCCAGTAGAACCACACAATACAAAGGTGTCAATCCACTGAATAACTAAATATTAGCAGTGCAATGTGACTAACAGGATTTTAATCACTGTTATTAGTATATTTTAATTGCTACAATCTATATGCCAATATGTGCAATAGATTGTATAATAGCAGTCAGATGTGACTAATCACTGGTATTAGTATATTTTTTATTGCTAAATGGTAAACAAGTTACCAGTAGGTGCAGTAGATTCTCAGAAAACAAACAAGACCCAGCATTCATGAGATGCACGCTCTTATGGCTGTGCAAATGGACAATTAGTTGAAAGGGGGGGGGGGTGCAATAATACCAATGTACTGCTATTATTTTGGACGCTACTGTATTTACAGCACTATAAAGTGTTTAAGATGGAATATGATTTTCGTTTATGAAACATGGACAGCTGTCTTCATACTGTTTTTGGGCTGTAAATGTTTTTTTTCTTTTGAATCATGTTCACATATTATTTCAAACTGCACTTTATATATTAAATACAATTCATTATTTCTAACGGGAAAAGGACATTTAAAAGGGAACCAAATCAGAGACTTTGTATAACATCCAAAGATACACTCAATACCTATTTCTAATGCCAGGTGTCATGGCATCTTTTGACTTTTGAGGAGTCTTTTGAGGTGAGATTGATTGGTAAGGAGTGTGTCAGTGTGTGTGCTTGTGTGTTGCTCACCAGCCTTGCCAATCTGCACAGCAAGTCTTGTCAGTTTGCCCTGTAGTACAGACTTTTCCTTCTTGGGTACGTTGACCTTCTTGACCGGTTTGGCCTCCTCCTTCTCCTCCTTCTCTTCCAACTCAGCGGCCTCCTCACTCTTCAGCGGTTGGATCTCTAGGGCAATGCCGTCCTGGGTCTTGGCTGAAGTTGAATAAGGAGGTACGAGGAAGAGGAGGGTGTATGGCAGGTGGAATAGAGGATTGGGTGAAGATGAGGCAAAAAACAATGGAAGTGAAATCATTTGAGGAGGATGGATGTCATGTTTGAAAATAAATATGTGAAGGGCATCATGAGGGACATGGGTGATGAATAAATGGATGAGAAAAAAGAAAACAGGAGGCAGGGACATGAGAGAAGGGTTTCATGAAGGGCAGAAAGGCAGAGAAAAGTTACAGAGGTAGTCGCAAGGAAAAACCAAAAGTTTGGACCAGTTTTCTCCTCAAAGAAGACCTGCCCCACTCTGCTGTCAACATGGCCGCCCTTTGACTCAGGGCACAGAGTATCATCATCAGTTCATCATCATGGCATAAAGAATCCCTATAAGCTGAGGAGAGATTCACACAGCAGCTGGACGCACCGCACAAGAGCAGTGGACAACAGAAAGCATTTAACAAAACACACGTACTGTACGTACGTACACACACACACACACACACACACACACACATGTGTTGTCTATGTTTAACATCAGAGCTCAGTTGGCAGCTCTGAAGTCTGACATGAGATCTGCCTGCCTGCTCCTCATTTGCATAAGCAAAATATGTATTTGCATTTCACTTCATCATCTGCACGTGGAGCTCCTCTGATGCCTTTCATCTGGCTCTCCCAGCATGCACTTCTGCCTTTCCTCTCTCCACAGCAAAGAAATGCGAGCAGGGCGGAAGCAGCGGTGACCTTTTCTAATCTCACACCGACTGCCACTTTGGATAGTTTCTTCTCGCTTGCTTAGCAACGCTGCCAATGTCCTCACAGAATCTGTCAGCTTGTCGAACATTTAAAGTGTCAGAATTAGCATACGCTTACAGCAAAATAATCTATTTTAAAGCCCTACAGTGTCCACAAAGGATTTTTTGTCAACACTGTAATGTGCATGCCATGCCGCAATTGGAGATATCTATTTGTAAAGAAACACTAATTGATCTTACCTAAAAGCGACTTTTTAACCAGGCTTCAGTGAGTGTACTGTAGTTTAAAGTGTGACTTATGCAAGTCATGTGACTGTGTTGGCTGCATTAGTGTGTGTAGTAAATGTAGACTTTGACAGAGAAGTGTTACAAACCAAAACACGATAACAGCACATTGTTGTTTTTACACACACGTCTATGTTCTCTTTTTTTCAGCGTTTTCAGGCTCAAAAATGGCATGGAAACAAAGGGCTTCAGAAAGTGCTGATGAGTGACTTGAAGTTGCGAAGCTTTATACACACACAACATGAAACATCACCACTGACCAATCACACACACTT
Organism: Oostethus manadensis; assembly: GCA_024372805.1. NCBI lineage: Eukaryota > Metazoa > Chordata > Actinopteri > Syngnathiformes > Syngnathidae > Oostethus > Oostethus manadensis. The sequence continues at coordinate 3,854,749 of QODF01000029.1, forward strand.
CCAACAAGCGCAGCACTAAACACACAGCGAGCAAATGTGTATGTATATGTGTGTGTTGTGTGTGTGTGTGTGTGTGCGTGCGTGCGTGTGTGGATGTAGGGAGGGCTTGGACACTCTAAAATGACAGCAAGTCAACAAACAAACGACAAAAACAAAAAAGGACCACCCGAAAAACCACAGCGATGCAAAACCACGACAGCTGGGATGGGGGGTGGGGGGGATGGGGGTTTGGCAGGAGGAGGTAGAAAAGACTGCAGACGAGACGAGGCTGCAGGAGACTTGAGCGGGAAAGGAAACGAGATAAAAGGCAAGTCAACGAGACAACATCAAATCCTGAACAACAACCTGTAAAGAACCACGACCAAAGAAAGACACAAACAGCCCACAGCTCACTACTGTAGCAGGGTGCAACTCACACACGTCAGCTCGGGATGACAAGCTGATGCTTGTAACTGTTGAACTTTTCTCCACAAATTAAACCAAAAATGATAAAACTTTAAATAATGACCGGTTGTAGCTGCTACTACTAATAGATGATGTTAATGTGTAGTTGTAAAATATTTATATACACACACACATCCTGAAAAGGTTGTTGTATTTCCGCAATTCAACCTAAAAGATGTATTTGACATATTATATAATCTACATATATGAAAATCAATATATTTCAAGTTTTTTTTCTTTGGGTTTTGCTGATCAGGTCTTTGCATGTAATGGCTCAATAAAATTTGTTGTTTTCATACTGTATGTTATGATATTCTAATATGATATTCTAATTTTAAATATACATTTAATATAAAGGCACATGTAAAATTGACTGCAGTAGATTACTTTCATTTATGTTTACACCAAATGAATACAGGAACCAAGAAGTAAGAAAATAGATGCTACAATCACATGTAGTGAAATCTTATGCAGCGACTGTGTTTTGATTTGACAAATCTAAAATAACTTTGATCACATACAGAAATACTACAGCTTGTGCTTGGACATTAACATGGCGGCAGCTGTTCAACTCCCATTGGCAAAATAGCCCCGCCCCACGAGTGAATGATCCTGATAACATTGAGGTATGTTTACAGTGTGCGTAAAGCCCTTAATGTGTGGTTCCAATCCTGCCTCACACACCGCCACTTCTATATTACGTGTATTATCAATCACAGTAGCCATGCCATAATTCACAGCCTGACAGGCTTCTGGCTACCCTGTTCTCACGAGACAGCTTTTCTCTACACAAGAAATATTGTCACAAATAGTCTCCAACTGACTATTGTCAGCTGGAGACTATTCCAACCAATTTCTATTTATTCAAATATGCCATTTCAATTATACAATAATAAGGCAACACACAATACACTTTTATTTTTTTACAATACTGCAGTATTATAGTATTACGCTATACAGTAAAGTATAAACAGATTTTTCCCAAAAATTTGAAAGGAATTTGAAAAGTATTCAAGTTATATTGGGATCATAATTGCAAAAAAACAAACATATTTTTTTGTTATTTTTCCTAAATAATTGTAAAGTAAATAATTTTGAGGATTCAAAACAGCACAAATCAAGAATCATATCCTCTACCCTAAAACGGTTTGTCTATACAGTAATCCCTCATTTATGGCGGTTAATTGGTTCCAGTGTTTGAATTTACACAAAGTAGGATTCCTTATTTATAGATTGAATATTTTCGTAGTTAAAGCATAGCAAACATGTTTATGACCTTCCGAATACGGTTTAGACATCAGTGAACACCTGGGGACATGAAATACACACCTCTCTAGACACCTCTATAGTCACCTTTACACTCATTATTACCTAATATAGTATACATAACAGGACATAACAGAACATAAGATGTTTAAGACAGAAATAAGACTTGTACTTGTGTGTGTTGTTGTGAATGTGTTCCAGTGGAGCATGACAGAAAGTGACGTCAAAGGTTCAGAGTTGAGTTTTAGCTTGTCGTGGGCTATGGCCGCAACAGTAGACCGTGTTAGGGATTATTGTGCCTGTTACGAGATAGCAACCTGCAATAAAATCCTGTCGTTCCAGCAATCAAGTATGGTGCTTGTGTGTCTTACTGAACATTGCAGTAACAATACAGACACCCATTCTACATATCACCATAATGCTTTTGAATGCCCTATATTTGTATTTTTGTTATTTTTGCCAGTTGTATGCTTAAAATGTGTGCCTACAATTTGTATTTAATTTTGATCTGATGAATCCAAGCAATCATAAACCCACCAATGACTTTATTGATCCAATGTACAGTATGTCATTTTTTCCGTCTATTACAAAACCTAGTAGGATTACTCCATGCAGTGGAACTTTAATTGATAATATTTTTACTAATAATTTGATAAACAAAACAAATAGTGGGCTGTTATTACTGACATTATAGACCATTTACCACTTTTTAAAGTGTACGATTTGAATATTTGTGAGATTAAACCAACCAATACTGCATGCTGAGTCTGTACTGGTGAATGAGGATTTAAAATCACAAAACTGGACTAAGGTTTGCAGAGAGACAGATACAGAAACATCTTATAATTGTTTTATAGAAATTATATCCAAATTGTATTATAAGCACTGCCATATCAGAGTATTTTGTAAACAAAACAAATACTTAAAAAGCCCTTGCATTTCAAAAGGCGTGCAAAATGCTTGTAAGAAAAAAAAATCTTTATAAGTCATTTCTTAAATTAAAAACAAAAGAAGCTGAGGATCGATACAAGATGTACAAAAATAAATTGACAGCAATTATGAGAATGGCTAAGAAGTTGTATTACAAAAAATATTGCTGGAAAATAAATGTAATATAAAAAGAACATGGGAAATATTAAATAGAATTAGTAAAAAAGGATTAAAAAAGATTTATATACAGATTATTTTAATGATACAAGCGGTGAAATTCATGACAGTAACAGAATAGTTAATAACTTCAATAATTTCTTTGTAAATGTTGGTCCTGAACTAGCAGCAGAGATTGCAAATCAAGATATAGAGTTTCATTTTGAAAGAACTATCAAAACAATTGGACTCTCTGCTGTTAGTGAATGTGAAATCCTTACTATTGTCCAGCAATTTCAAAATAAATTCCTAACAGATTGTCACTCCATTGATATGGTGCTAATAAAAAAGATCAAAGGTAATATAATTACACCCTTGACATGTATTTGCAATCTGTCTGCAAAATGGCTGTGTTCCAAGAAAAATGAAAATTGCTTAAGTTATTCCTGTGTTTAAAAATAGAAACAAACATGATTTTACTAATTATAGACCCATTTCACTTCTTCCTCAATTTTCAAACATCCTTGAAAAAGTTTTTGATAGGAAATTAAATGAATTCATAGAAAAGCAGAATTTACTCAATGAAGGTCAATATGGCTTTAGAAGAATAGAGAGAGAATAGATCCACTTCAATGGCCATAATCGATGCTACTGAGGAAATCTCCAAGGCACTGGATAATAAAAAATATGCAATAGGTATTTTTAAAGATCTTAAAAACGCATTTGACACAATAAATCATGAAATATTACCAAAAAAGTTAGAAGGGTATAGTATACGTGGGGTAGCTGGGAAATGGGTCAAAAGTTATTTAAGCGATAGAGTTTTCTTCCAGATGTCTTGGCATTGCTTGTGGGATTCCCAGGGGTCAGTATTGGGCCCCAAATTATTTAATTAGTATATCAATGACATTTTGAATGTTTTTCAGTTGGTAAAATGTATATTGTTTGCAGATGACACAAATATATTTTACAGCAATAACTGTTTCGATGATTTTATCTAGAATGTAAATAATAAATTGAATAAAATAAAAAAATAGATGAAAAGTAATAAATTATCTTTAAACTTAAATAAAACCAAAGTAATGTTATTTGGAAAACATTCATTGAGGATGCAAAAATGGGTAGAGGTTAGTGGTATTAAAATTGAGTATGCTGCAGAAATACAATTTTTGGCATTAGAGATTGACCATAAGTTAAACTGGAAAACACATATTAAGTATATATCAAATAAAATTTCCAAAAGCCTTGCAATTATTAAGAGAGTTAAATATGTCCTTCATTACAGTGCACTTCATACTTTATATTGTTCCTTAATTCCTTCATACTTAACTTATTGTGTGGAAGTGTGGGGCAATAATTACAAGACCGCAATAGAGTCGTTATTTTATTTACAAAAAAAGGCATTATGAATAATTCATAAGGTGGAGTATCTTTTGATCACACCAATCTGTTATTTTTCAAAAATTCTAAAATTACATGATCTTGTAAAACTGTACACAGCAATGTTTATGTTTAAAGCATTTCACAATCTATTACCGATTAATATTGAGAACATTGTTTCTCACAGAGATCAGCCGTATGACTTGAGAGGTTTAAGGAACTTTGATACCCCACTGGCTAATAGTACCAGAAGATGTTTTCCTTTTTCTGTTTGTGGGGTTAAGCTGTGGAATAGTCTAGGACACGAACAAAAGCTATCTCAGAGCATTCGTTGTTTTAAATGTTTATATAAACAAAACGTCTTGTTACAATGCAGAGATGTGGAGGCTTAACTATGTTCATGTAGATGGATGGGTACTGCTTTATATATAGTACTTGGTTTTCTGTTTCTAGTATTTTTATTACTTTTTTTTCAATGCTAATATTAATTTATTTGTTTTGACTGAAGAGAATAAGTTAACATTGAATTGGTGCATCTTGAATACAGGAAGTGAATATGTGTACTAGTAATTGATGTGAGATGTAGTGGGGGTAGGATTGAATAAGCTCTGCTTCTTCCTGCTCCTTTTCGAACATGTGGAACTGTGAATTGTGATGTGAGGGCACTTCAAGTAAATCCTAGGTGTGTTTGAAATAAAGTCAATCAATCAATCAATCAATTAAATCAATCAATTTTTGACTAATAAAAGGCCATACTCAACCACAAAACGGCAAGATTTATTTGATATATTTTTGAAAAACTGTGACACAGTGTAGCCACAAATTTCTTGATTGACTTGATTGTATATCATCAAGACCATAAAGACCAAATTGTTATTTTGGGGGGGTTTGCTTTACAAATACATTAACATAATTCATTATGCTACTCTGAAACCAACCCAAGATAAAAACTCAAATTAACGCTGCAGCAATTACTATTCTGAACACCAGGGGGCAGAAGAGCCAGACTATCAACAGCTTTCAGGGTCCACATTTAAACCCACAGAAGTTTCTTCTGTCCCCAGTGTCGCAAGGTCACGTTCGCCTGCAGCAACCATGAGAAACAGGCAGCGATGTCCAAATGACACTAAACAAGGTTCAATAGAAAACAAAAAAAGCAGTCTCCAGTAAAGTCAGTGGAAATGAAAAGTGCGTTTACACAACGCCAAGTAGCATTCTGCCTGCAGCAGATGCTCACACCATGGGAGGTGTGTGCGTGTGTGTGCGCGCGCGTGCGCGTGTGTGTCTGTGTGTGTGTGGAGACTTCCTGCAGAGGAAGTTAGACATGTGTGGGATCACATGGCAAATAAGGAATGCTTGACTGGTTTTCTCTTGAGGTAGCAGGGGTGACATCATAAAGACACGCATACAGGCAGCTTGAACACTGACATTGGCAAGGCACTGAAGGTGCGCTTGATTCTCACACAACAGCCTGTCAAACAGTGAATTTATTTTTGTGCCTCAGACAGGTGAAACACAAGATTTCTCTCTGCTCAGACCTTCTATTGTATTGCTCTAGAAGATTTCATTCAATGAGCAAGGGATGGATCATTGTGACAGTTGATGCCTGATGCACACACAGTAAAACCTCTAAAGTTCAGTCATGCATTTTGGATTAGGACCAACATTTACAGAAAAAGTGCTCTTATGTGACACTTCTTCAGGATGAGAGTAATGTTAAGAGAAGAGAAAAGTTAAGTAAAAGTAAGCTGATTCAGGCTATGTTCCAAGTCGTGCACTTACTGTACACTTAGCATTTCGAGTGCACTGCGCAGCCAGTGCCTCAAGGTTGCATTCAGTACACCCCAAATGGTGAGTGTGCAGCGATGGAGCCTAACCACCCTCAATCGTGGCCTTTTGGCTACCCACTTGAAGGGGAAGGACGAACTCAAGTAGTTCCAGTTAAAGAGGAGAGAAAAGGAAGAAGCGGGAGCAGATAAATATTGCAATCACCGACAGCTATCGATTTGGGACGACTGCGCCTGTCCTGATAACCCATATAGCCATTAATTGTACGATAAATAAACACGAAGTCGATAATTTTGCCGGACTCGATAGATTGACATGTTACTGTTAAAAGCGAAATCTCGCGGAAAGTGGCATAATGTGAATGAAATGATCACCGTGAAGAGAAGGAACGTTTGTGTGGGGAAGTATTTCCCCCACGGACTGCTCAATCGTGGCAGAATCAAGACGCATGTTTATTCTTGCACCCACCTCGTGTTAACTGTCAATAGACAATCTCAACACACACGACACACAAAATAAGAGCTTTCACAATAAGAGTACTGTTTGCCACAATAAAAGTGACACTGATTCAAAATAAAAAATATTGTGATATCACATTCATGGGGCACGTACTAACTTTTTCAAGTGGTCAAACCTGCCTGTCAAAGCGTGATCCCATCAGATCTCAGAAGCTAAGCAGGGCAGGGCCTGGTCAGTACTCGGATGAGAGACCTCAGAGGAACACCAGGTGCCACAGTGGGAGGAAATAAACTTTCCTTGTGCCCTTAGGCAAGGCACTTCACCCACATTGCCTAGTATGAAAGTGGTGTGTTTGTGAGTGTCGGTGGTGGTCGGAGGGTTTGATGGCGCACACCGGCAGCCTCGCTTTCCGTCGGTCTGCCCCAGGGCAGCTGTGGCTACATAGTGGCTTACCATCACCGAGTGTGGTGTGAATGAATAATGAAGACCTCAATGTAAGCGCTTTGAGAGTATTTGATAAAGCGCATAACAAGTGTAATTCATTATTATTATTATTAAGAGTCACTGAAAAATGTTGCTCTCTTGTTGTCCTTTTACTAATTATGTCTGGTCTTCAAAACGCTATTTGTGTGTCGTGATTTGATGAACATAAACAGTGTCTCCATCCTTGTAATGGTGGTACTAGGACAGGTGTCTCCTATCTCACCAGCTGATTTTGAGTGGCTATTGAATTCAGACATTATTCCTTTTTTAAAATGACAAATGACCACATAATAGCATAAAGATGATGGCTACACCGTTTGAGTGGAAATGTGCTTGGTAAATAATGTACTGTACAAAGCACTCAGAAGTAAACAGAAAAATGTGCAGGTAATCCATGTGATTGGTATCGGACGAGCTCACTAATGAATGGCAGTATGGGAATCGGCAGCTGATCGGAGCATCCCCGGTATACGGTATACATATTGAAGTGTAATGTGGAAGAACAGCCTCACACTGAAAGCAGTACGACTGCATCCATCATATGCATCTGAACTTGGTAGCACAGTTAGGACTCTTTCATACTAGTGACACTGCTTCATTTCTTTTTACGCTTGTATGTGAGACAAGAATGTTAAAATGGGACAAAAACGTTGTCTGTACAGTTAAATATTTTATGATAGGCAAAGTTTTAAGTTATTACTTGACTATGACAAAAATTCCAACAACATGCAAGTCACCCAGTATCCCTGAACTGATCATGTTGGACTTCAGAGGTTCCACTATATTAGACTGACTAACAAGTGCTCACACGACATTTTCCCACTTCTTGGGAAAGCAGAAAAATAATGGCAAAACTAAAAAATAAATGTAGGGATTGAGACACAACCACAAGTCCACAGTTGTAACCATGACAGTGGCTGGGTGAGAGTTGCACCCTGTGACAGGTAAAGCATGGTGAGAGAACGTCCCCCTTTTGACAGCCGAGAGAGAAATGGGCAGTAAGCGCTCCCCTCCTGCCTCTGCATGGATGATGAGGATGATGATGAAGGGATTGGCGGGAGGAAGAGGAAGGATGGGGGGGACAGAGCGACAGGTGGATGAATGGAGGGGGTTACCTTTGTTGCGATTTTCGGGGGGTCCTTGTTTTTTACCTGTTCGGACAGAGAGAGAGGGCGGAATGCTGATAAGATGGATCAAAGAAATCAAACTGGAGGAGAACACAAAGTTCCAACAGGTGTGTGTGTGCTGCGCGTGTGTGTGTGTTGTTAGCAGGAATGGACCAGTCAGGGGAGAGAGAGACTTGGCTACTTCTTTTTGCAAGTTCTTTTCATTTAAACTGAAATTTACAGGTTCAAGCACGCACACACATACTGTACGTACAGCTGTTATTCATCTGATGGTTTGTGAATGTTCTAAAAGGTTATGTTCTAAAAGTGCGTTTGGGTTTGAACATTCTTAAGATGTTAAGATCTTAAGGTGTTTGCTTGCCCGCGTTCGTTCATACGTGTCAGACATCTTTTCCCCCCCAATGGTAAAACAGCCATTAATTTATCCCCCCCAAAAAGAAACATCTCAATTGTTTAATTCTGAAAGGACAGACTTCTTTCTCTTCTCTACCAACAATGCTGACTGACCCACAGTATATGCTTGATAAGTGATGAGATACAAAATGGTGAAAACCATTTTCAAAATAACACTCGAAGAATAGTAATTTATTTCAAAGTAAACCTACACGTGTAGTAGTGGTCGTCCCTGCAGTCCAGGCCTGCACACTACAGACTCGAACCGGTAAAGAATCTCGGAGTGGAAGCTGAAAGGTGCCACAAGTTGGTGGACGCCATAAAAAACTTGTGGTCATACAACTAAATTAGTTTAGTGATTCCCAGGATTGCCAAAAAGATTATACGAAATAGTTTTGAGTTTGAAAAGTCAACAGCAGACATTGCTATATTTTGAACACACCCCTTTCAACCAATTGCTCAACTGCACCGAGCGTGCATATCAGAATTAATGAATTTTATTTAATATATAAAGTGCAGTTTGAAATAATGTGTGAACATGATTCAAAAGAAAAAAAACATTTACAGCCCAAAAAAAGTATGAAGACAGCTGTCCATGTTTCATAAACGAAAATCATATTCCATCTTAAACACTTTATAGTGCTGTAAATACAGTAGCGTCCAAAATAATAGCAGTACATTGGTATTATTGCACCCCCCGCCCCCCTCAACTAATTGTCCATTTGCACAGCCATAAGAGCGTGCATCTCATGAATGCTGGGTCTTGTTTATTTTCTGAGAATCTACTGCACCTATTGGTAACTTGTTTACCATATAGCAAAAAAAATATACTAATACCAGTGATTAGTCACATTGGACTGCTATTATTTTCAACACTACTGTAAGTCCACTGATCGTTAAATTAAGAGCTAAAACAAACACTGCTAAGGCGTCAAGTAGTGAGGTTTAACAAGCTTACCATCTGTACTTACACTGTACTTATGTTAGTTGCATTATACTTGCAAATTTAGGAAAGATTCAAGCTTCAGAAAGTTTATAAGATTTAGTTTTGCAGCTTCAGAATATTTTTCTCCAGTGGCAGAGGGGGCAAAATGGCTCTTTTGCTAGTAAAGGTTTCCAACCCCTAAGCTTAAAGATATCACACGTCTGAAAATGTATTACCCAACGCTAGTCTCTAATACATCTACACTCTCTTAGTGTAGATGCATTTCCTGGAACTTCTGGGCATACTTAAATGCAGCAAATTGTACTTCGCAGTACGAGTTACTTTGGTGACAGATCAAAACATCCACCTACTGTTTTTATTGGTCTTTCTGTTTATTTAGACCAGTCAAAAATGCACAAAAAAGACGTGATTTTCAGAGTGCCAGTGAATGCACCTCGTGTACTGACAATGAGGAAGTGTCGCTCCCAGGATGAGCTGACTAGAGACCTGTTTGTGAGTTGGAGATACATACATGGGGTTGTAATTGCATTGCCGTTGATGTGTTGAGATCAGAGTAAAGTTATTAATAGGCAGAGGCAGACTCTGTGGGGACGCTATTGTGGCTCTGTCTGCTGTCATAACAGAGAGATATGGCTTAACACGATGCGCATGTGTGACTGATGCTAAAAATGTGAACAGAATTAATTAAATAAAACAGTTACCACTGTTAACATTGCAGTCTTATCTTGTTGGGGTTTTTATTGCAGTGTTGAATGTTGAGACTGTGATACTTTTAAAATGCACAATACATATAATAAATCTGTACACTTGTTTACAATTTCAAATTTTAATTAGAAATTGTGGACTAAATTCAAAAATCTTTTAAGTTGAGCTCGTGACAGCTCAGCTTACCTTGCCATCTTTTCATGACTTTTCATGACTAGAGGTTTCTCTCTCCGCTGAAGCTGGTTCATTCAGCCACTTTACAATGAATGCCTGACAAACGCTAGCCAAGAAAACGAATGATCGGACAGAAAAGGAAGTACAAAAAGTAAAACCAAGTGTCCATGGGTAAAAGAGCATGATCACAAGCAAATCATAAGCACTTAGAGAGCGAGCACACAAGCCAGTAGGTTAGCATTACACTGCTCTCTGTTCCATTCAGGTCCAAAAGCAAACAACACAGGATGGTCCGTTTCACATTTTCAATCGGTGTTACATCACAGTCAAATAAATAGCAGGGGATGCCAGTTACTTAAAAAAACAAGGCCGTAGCTTTTTGCTTCATTGTTTCGTTCATTCATTCACGTATGATTCAACAGGAATGCCACAGTGATGAAAAAGACTGCTAAGTGAACTTACGCAAGATTCTTCATCTTGCACCTATTCACAGGACTGAGAGAGTTTGGGCATCAATAAACAAGCATAAATTGCAGTTGCTGAAAAAAGTGGCCACTCAAGCTACTGAGCTAGCTGATGCCATTGAGTTTGTTTTTGCAGTTTGAGAACAAAAGTGCTGCTTTACTGCATGTTTAATGGCTGCTTACAGTATGCTTGACATCATACTGTAAGGTAACTGCACGCTAAAAAGTTCAACTTTGTTTCTAATTACACCGTTTGAAAGCGTAATGCACAGACTGAGGTCTAGCCTCACGTTGCTGATAAGCAGGTTAACATAAAGACCATGATCGGCTGAGTCCAAAGGAACCAGCATAGCACCAGCTATTAGAAACATCCATGAAGTTGTATTGCTTGCATGTTGTCTTACTTTTCTTGACCTTCTTCTCCTCTTCATTCTCACTGGCACCCAGCAGAGTGAAGATAATTCCGGTTTGAGAGTTGAGGCCGACGGCCGACACCACCATCCTGCCTGAGCCCTCCATCACATGTGTGCCTGCCGGGTCAAACAAACAAAAAAATGTAAGTTTTCATTGCAGGAAGACTACGGTCCCATGTGCAGATGCTCACCAGACAGCAACATGGGATCCTTCTCAAGTGACTTGCGGACCTGATCAGATTCACCAGTCAGGGAGCTCTCATCGATCTTCAGGTCATTGCCTTGAATCAGAATGCCATCAGCAGGCAGCAGATCTCCTAAAGGAGCACAAGAAAGAGAGCGAGTGTGTGAAGAAGATACTTTGTCAATGAAGAGAAACTCTAGACTGAATTTACTACATCTTTCTGTACCGTATTTGATCTGTGCAATGTCTCCCACCACAATCTCGGCCACGGGGATTTGGATGACCTGGCCTTTACGGATGACCGTGAACTTCTGCTCTTGCTCAATACGACTCTGAAGCCCTCTGAACTGCTTCTCCTTGGACCAGTCATTGAAGGCCGTCACCAGAACCACAATAATGACCGAGAACAGGATGGCGGCGCCCTCAATCCAGCCTGCCTGGGACTCCCCTTCGTCTTCCACGCCACCTGATGCCTGGCCACATGCTGGAATTGTGAGACAACATTATGCCGGAGTTGTCTTTACCACATAAATACAGCTCTATCAAACTTTAACACTTCCACTTATTGACAGCAATATTAACACAAACGTTATGTCCATGTCTGTGTTTGCATCTTTTAGTGACACAAGATTAAAAGGCTGATACAGTGTCCAGGTTTTAAAACATGAGCGAGAAAAAAAATCTCCATCGACCAATGTTACTGTATCTGACCACAGGTCGGTTTGACACTAATGAGCCACTTGGGGCTCTAATTTCGTAGACCCAAAGGTGTGCCGGGCCTGCACCTCGCCTGTGGGCGTGTTCTAGGCGCATTTTGCAATTTAGTGCCAGGCATACGGAATGTATTTCTCTCCAGATCCACTGGATTCTCAGACAGACCTTCAGACACAAACAGAAACTGTTGATCTTTATGTTAAAAGATTTTTTTCCTGGAAAAAAAGCGAGATAAAAAGATAAAAATGTTCTGTCACCTTTAGAAAAACCCAAACAAGAATGCCAGTCAAATTGGTCTTTGGACTTTCACATATTAAATCACATAGTTTTAGATTATTGCAATTATTAAAGAGGGCATTCTGTATGTATACAGTATACCTTCATCCCTCCTACTGGTGCAAGCGGCAAAAAGGGAGGAGAGAAGGCATGAGTGGGTTTAACACAGCCGGGCCAAATCTTCACCAATCAAATGAGCTCCTATCCTCACATTTAAATGCGCTGCGCTCATTGAATATGGATGAAGACGGCCAAACTTCTCCCAGACGGAAAGTGATGTTTTGGTCCATGAGGTCCAAGCTCGCAGTGGCCGAATATATGGTCACGCGAGCAGACCTCCATGGGCTGATGAAGCAAAAGTGGCCTGGGAGGAGACTATCGTATATCAGGTTTGCCCTGACATACTGAGAACCGTTGCACAGTAAAAAAATAAAAAAATAAAAACAGTTCAATGATGTCAGAAGAAGGGCAAAATAAAAATCAGGGCACTGGAGGCACAACGGTGGCCACGGGGGGTGGTCCCTCAACCTGTGTGACACCGACCTTGGTGGGGGGGGCATTGCATCCTCCACCCTCTCAGCTGTCAGTATTCAGGGTTTTGGTGGTGTTGAGTTTGGTATTACAGGTAAGGTAAACATTTTTGCGCCACTAACAAAGACACTCGTATTTAGTAAAATATACTTGTAATATGAATATGTAATATAATATGCATAAGCAATATGAATTTTAAAAACTATGCATAATGGGGATGAAATCCAAAGCAACTGTGCATTAAAGATGTATTGCCAAGCTCGTGATCTGGCCCTTGTCACTTGTGTTTGCATGTGAGATGAACTTGTATTACCCAATTAGTTATGATCATTGTTGAAATTCTCCTTTACACAATCAAAGATGTCTATACGTTTGAGTAACCATTTATTTACAATTAACCACATCCAAATCAGATCCAGTTGGTGGAGACGGCGCGACGGAGGCAGACGGGAAAGTCAATATAGATCCCAATGTATTGTGTTGAGTCAGATAATTACTAAAAACAGTGGTTGTTGTGATTATTTAATGCATTCAAATGTACCTGACAATGTGTAAACCGCCTTGTAGGGTTTTGGTGACGTGTGCACAGTCAGCCAAATTACCACTAGAACGTCTGCGCTTCAGTTTGTGCCGAGAGTAGACCAGGTTGGAGCCGTCGAGCTTTCAGCACACCTCTGGTGAAGCCTTTTGGCACGAAATTGTCGCTACCGCCACCCCCATCGCAGCGCGCCTCGGTCTACCAAATTACCCAATTTGGTAGACCAAAGATGCGCAACCCACAAAATTAGAGCCCTCCATGTCTATTGAGTACACTAAGTTTTGACCACACATTAATGACCGAAAAAATGATCAAAACTATCTTCATTCATCTTCTTCAGCTCATCCTAGGTCTGGTCATGAGGGAAGCAGCGTAAGCAGACTTCCCTCAGCCTGGCTACTTCACCCAGCTCCACCTGGCATATCCCGAGGTGTTTCCAGGCTATTTGAGAGACATAGCCTCTCCAACGTGTCATGGGTCTTCCCCGAGATCTCCAACCGGTCGGACGTTGCCTGTACATCTCCCCAGGGAGGCTTCCGAGAAGCATCCTGATCAGATGCCTTCAGGCTCTTCTCAATGTGGAGGAGCAGAGGCTCTACTGAGTTTCTCCCAGATGACAGTGCTTCTGACCTTATCTCTAAAGGAGGGGGCCCAGCCAACCTACGAAGAACTAATTTGGGCCACTTGTACCCAAATCTTGTCCTTTAGGTCTCTTGACCAAAATCTTGAACACGAGGGTGTGAACGTATATAGACTGGTATATTGACAGCTTTTCCTTTCAACTACGCCCCCCTCTTTGCCACAACGGACCAATGCAGATGCCACACCACCTGTCCATCTTGCGTTCATCCCCAAGATGGCACTCAACCTTTTTCCAGGCAAGAACCATGGACTTGGACTAAGAGGTGCTGATTCTCATCCAAGCAGCTTCAACTCGGCTGTGAAGCAACCCAGAGAGAGTTGAAGATCACGCCCAATGAAGCCAAACCGGATCCCCTTAATGACCTGGCTGCGCCTGGAAATTCTGTCCATAAAAGCAATGAGCACAATCTGTGACTAAGGGCAGTCCTTGCGGAGTCCAACCTTCACTGGAAATGAGTTACACATATTTCCAGCAACTAGGACCAACTCAGGATAAAAACCACAATGCTCTTTGTGAATCTGAGTTTTTACTAACGATCAGATCCTCCGCTCGAGAACTCCTGAAGAGACCTTACCAGGTAGGAGTGTGATCACACGATAGTTGAAACACACCCTCTGGTCCCCCTTCTTAAAAACACAAGACCTTAACAATAAGTTAAGATTTCCAAAACAAAAACAACAACAAAAACACATTTCCATCAAATGCTAAACTTGTCAAATCAAGGTTCTACAGCGCTGACTATAGCATATAAGGCAACACTGACCTTCACTGTCTCCTCCTGGTAGATGGTAGAAAGACAAGCCCAGCGAAATGATGGCTGCTATCTCCAGGATTATGAGCGTGACATCTTGCAGCGCTTCCCACACCAGCTGCAGGAAAGTCTTGGCCTTTTTTGGCGGGATAAAGTTCTTTCCAAATGCAGTGTGTCGTTTCTCCAGATCCACTGGATTCCCAGACAGACCTGCAGACACAAACAGGAACTGTTGATCTTCACGTTAAGAGACTTTTTTCTTTGAAAACAAGTGAGATAAAAATCAAAAATGTCCTGTCACCTTTCAAAAAACCCAAATAAGGTACCAGGCGAATTGGTTCTTGGACTTTCACATAATAAATCATACAGATTTAGATTATTGCAATTATTAAAGAGTGCATCAAGTTAGAAGTTACCAAGTATTGTATGCAGTCATTACCACAAACTTCTGTCCAGAGGAACGCGACACGATAAGATTTGGGTGCCAATCAGGATCCGCATAATATTTGAGAGATCCAATGGATGGGAACTATACCGTGGGGTTCTATTGATAGCTGCCTGAAGAAATCTCATTCCCAACACTCCCCTGCTACACACCTCCGACCGTGCAATCTGCCGTCCCCACCAGTGCCAAGACGCTCTGCGCTAATGCCATCTGATCAAGCCCAATCTATCATCTCTGGATGAGGCAAAATGAGACGGCAGACAACAGAGATAACCAGTCGAGTGGAGACAACAGCATTCTCAGGTGATTTGAGGTAGTGTTAATATGAGAGGTCACATGAGCAAATAATTACATCCAGGAAAAATGACACGAGGTGCGGTTGTGAAATGATGAGGAAGTTGAGATGATGCCCAATAACGCGGAATTGATTAATATGGGTATAGTAGGGGTGTCACAATGTTCTCAGGTCACATGACATTGGGCTCCCAAGAGTGAGACAAGATGATATTTTAACGTTACTTTAACAAAACAACAATGAAAAAAATAGACTTTTTTACATAACAATGCAGGTACATTTTGATATGTTTTATAACTCTGCATGCATGACACTTTCAACTGGTGAACTTTTTTTTAGCAAATTGAAGCAAACGCCAAAACTAAACTAACAAAACAATAACTTCAAATAATGTTAAGGTTATAGAGACTAATTTGCATTCAGTTTTAGTTTTAGTTTTTTGTCAGTTGTAAAATGAATAATCATGATTAATCACCATTTGAAATTGTGCAGAATATGCCCATTTTTACTGCATTTTCTGAACAAAAAGATAAATGACAGGACACAATTATACTGTATTGGTATGTGTTGACAGCTCCAAATGAAGTGAAAATTTAACAGTCGCATTAATGCGCGCTATGGACTGTTATGTATGTGATGGCTGGTGACAATGGCAAAGATGATAAACAAGATGGCAGTGATGCTCACCTCACTGCCATTCTTATCAGTTTGTCTATTCCCCACTCCTTTTCGAGCCAAATTGTTCCTGTTTATAAGTGTATGTTCTTTATGTTCTGTCCTGTGTATTTTGTGTGGCTCGAAATAAATAAATAAAATACAATAAATAAAAATATATATCACATACACAACAACGGACAGTCAACAGCGCGTTAATTAGATAGAAGAAGAAAAGTAAAGCCAGCCGTTTTGTGAGGTTTTTTTCAGGAAGTCAAGTTTGTCATTCCAATGTCTTACTTTTTGAATGCATATGCTTAAGTAGCCCAGCTCCAGCAATCAACCAGATCTATTTTCTTCATCACTCAAGGGACCAATAAGTCACTGTGATGTATCACACTAATGATGGGCATGTCAGACAACAAGAAAATCTGAACTATCCCTTTAATAATGATTTGAGAAATGTCTGGTTGGGTGGTAATTTATGAACAAATATATTGCACAACACAGCAGCAACAGAAACAATGCTGTAATACCGGTAAGGAGCAAAATGTTCAGCTAACATTAATACAGCTAATGATTTTTGCAACAGTAGGCAAGTGTAGCATGCATGGCTTTCACACTAAAGTCACAGTAGTCTCACCATCATTTTAAACTTCATGAAGAGATAGCTGCTAAATTCTGACCATTTATAATACTTCAAATGCAGCTACTGCCCTCTTCTGGTATTAATAGAAACCACATCAGGAGGTTGCCTATTGCCACAGCTGTTAACACCAATGTTTTTTGACCCGGTAATAATGAGAGACTTTTGAAGACCACGCACTCTACAACTAATACGGATTAAGTGGGTAATTAAATAGAGGGCTTAATCGAAGCATTTACTGTATTTGAGATGTACTGATCCCTGGTTGGTCCGGGGGGGAAAAAACTATGGCGCTATGGAAAAGCTAGAATGTAAAAGACAAAACAACTGCACAACTGGAGGTCATATCTGACTCTGCAAAGGCTTATAGGCACAATTTGTTGGATTCAATAAAGAGAAAATGTGATGCCTGCTGGATAAAGAGGTTTTAAAAATAAACCTCTTGTCAAAGTAGTCGCCTCAGAGTTTCATTTTGAAGGTGCTACGGCACTAAAATAAATAGGAAGCGCATCACAGAGAACCTTTACTGTACGTTTGATCAATATGAGCCCCTTTTATTTTGTTTTTCATTTCATGCGGTGATTGTGCCGGCTCTCGTTTTGCAGCGCGTCCCAATGGACGAGCAGATTAAAGCGCTGAGATGAAGCTCAGCAGCAGCAGAGCGGCCTGTCACACGCTTTCAAAAAACGGATTTCATCGGCAATAAAAACACATTTCTTTCACTTGGCAGCTTCATCAGAAAAACAAGCACACAGGTTTCATTGCTGAATCATCCCCCCACTCATAGAAGTAACTAGCACTGCAAATTGCAACGTCCTGAGGATTGTTTCTCCTGCTGCATCCTCCACGAAGATGACTCAAACTCATCGACAACGCAGCCCGTAGTCTGCAAATAGCCACCTGAAACCACAGGCCACGCAATTTCTTTACCATATAAAGTAGAGTCTCTTTACAAAAGTAGGGCTCTCAATCAAAAAAAGTATTTCATCAAGAATAATAGCATTTTGTTCATAGTTAACTCATAATTGCATACACAATATGTTTTCATCTATGATAAGTTGGGAAAGCAAATCTCTTTCTGGTAAATGATTCAAAATGCAACTTCAAGTATAAGTGCATCAAATTTTATGTAAAGGGATGTCAATTTCGGACATTTGGGCCATTAGTTTATTTAAAAGTAAAATACAGATACAAATCTCAGTTTTTAAATGTTTAATGTGAGCGGCAATTTGTCCCACTGTTTGATGGGCCTTGAAACCACCTTCTATGTTCTCCCACGCTGCAAAGATAGTCAACTATACTGTATTTTTACCCATTTTCTTTGACCTCATATTTGTTCCCAAACGTTAATACTATGTGGGAATACATAAAAGTAAGGACAAATGACATTATTCAGTGCTAATGTGGATATTTGTGGAACACAACCACAACAAAAATGAACTCCAGGCTGGTACTGGTGGAAAGTGGTTCTGTATTTATTTGGTGTTTTTAATTAGATGTTGTTCTTGTCATAGTTTTACACACTCCGTAAAAAGATAAATTACGCTACAATATGAATGGCACAGTATTGTGTGCGGGGCTGACGAACAACCAATCACAGTGGGATATAACGCTCTCAGGGGCGTGACTTCGACTGGGCTTGATGCAAGCAGAGAAACATTTTTCAATGAGTAAACGTTAACACAGCATTGCTATGGAGGTTTTTCTTCTGTGCCTGGCTAGGTAAGCGCGGACATTCGTCCCAGCTTGCTGTTCATGTCCAAAAAAAGTGTTTTAACTTGCTGCCCAGCGTGATATTATACTAAGTGACAAAGGTTATGCATCTCCGAATAAATCTGAAACCTGAAAAACCCAACCTGAAAAGGGATGGCTGGGTGGTGGGGTGGGAAATATAAGAAAGGGTGCAGAAGAACCTCACAAACATATTTCAACCATATTATAAAATAACATGAAAATCACAATTTCAGTAACAACCAGAACAGTCACAGAGCAAAATAAGCGAAAATACAGGGACACTTTTAAAAATAATAATAATAATAATAAATATAAAGTATATATATATATATATATATACATACACATATTTGTACACGTATAAATACACATACTGCGCACATACACTTATCCATGCAGTACATACATACATACGCACACATACAGTGTGTGTATGTATGTATACACACATACATACATACACATGTACTAATAATGATAAACATAAAAGAAAAACAACGAGAAACACACACCTATGCACGCACTCCTCCCAGCACTGCTGCCAACTGAGACCCGGAGTCGAAACAACCACTCCCCCCCACCGCCCCCGCCCCCAGGGAGCCTCCAAGAAAACAGGGGTGTAATAGGACCCTCTAATACCCACCCCCCCACCCAACTAAGAGTGTTATGAGGTGTGAGATGTGTGTGTGTAGGCAGTTAAAATTGAGGAGCCGAAACTGCGTGACACCATGGGCAGAACCACTTCGCCGGCTGAGCAGCTCTGCCCACCCTGTGAGACGAGTCCCGCCACCCCAAAAATGAATGTGAGTTTGTGAGTCTATGTATACTGAATAAGTGTAATTAAAACTGCGGCCCCCAGGGCATCACAAAAGGAGGTCATGTTTGTGACCCCCCCTGCCACACCACCATGGAGCACGCGCACTCCCCAAGATCCTATGTGCTTGTTTGCAGGGAGTTGGGGGGCGAGGGCGCGAGGGTAAGACTGGGAGGAAAAAAAAAAATAAATTCCCCTCCCAGAGGAAGAGCCATTTGGCAGTAGGCACCCCTGTTTCCCGGGACCCACCGCAGGGCAGGGGCCGGCACGAGGCGAGGTCATCCATAGGCCCCGGACGCCCAGCGACCGCAGTCCGGGAGCACCCTCTCCCAGATGTCACACTCTAAGCCAACAGGCGCGCCACTGTAGGAGCTTCCGGCGGCCCACACCCGCGAAGACCACCATAGCCATCCACCCACCCCGTATCCTAAAGGAACCCGGGCAACACACCCCACCACTCGGAGAGGTAGCAACCCTCCAGGCACAATCACACACCTCACCCGCCACCACTGCCCCCAGTGCTCACACTACTATTGGATCCCCTGCACCCAACATACAACATACACACAAACACACTGACACACACCAGCACTCGCGCACACAAACCCACACCCGTCCAACCCCATGCACACTCCCAACCCAGGTCCTCCCAGGCACCAATCCGGCAACGGGACGCGCACCCACCCACCCACCACTGCAGCGGCGAGTCTGGGCCAACCCAGTTTCCCCCGGGGGTCCGGTACGCCCCCACTCCCACATCTAGGTAGAGGCAGCCCCCGGAACCCAGGGCCCAGGAGCGAGCGCCGCACCACCCGCACCCAGCCACCTGACACGGGGCCCGACGGCCACGACCCAGGCCCCACCCCGCGGCCCCCTGCCCCACCACCAACCGATCGCCTCGGCACCAGACCTACCCCAGCCTCAATAGAGACAAACACCGGCCCCCCGCAGAGCAGCGCAGCCCAGCCCCCTTCCCCAAGGGACCCCCAGAGGCCCGTATGCCCCTGGCACCTCGGCCAGCCGCCCAACTCTCAGAGTGAAGTGAAAGAGCTAATCACCGGGGACCAGAGTGAATGAGATTGGTCCAATTGATTGTTTAAAGAGCTAGAAATTGTCTCACAAGAGATATGATCTAATAAAAGGTTCCTAAATTGGTTCATACTTAAAATGGCTTTTGTTTTCCAATTCAAGAGAATAGTTTTCTTTGCGATGCATAACGCAGTAAGGACCATACATGAGGTGTTATTATTGATATTGATGCCACCCAAATGGCCAAGTAAACACAATGTGGGGTGTGCTGGAATATTACATCTGGACCATGTGGACAGCTCCTCACATACCTGAAGCCAAAACCTTTGGACAGGTGCACAATACCAAACAGCATGTATATAGTTATCAACAGTTAGTTAGTTATTTGTGCACTGTGAGCAAATATTTGACTTTGTGAGACCCATCTTGAACATCCTTTGTCCTGTATAATGAGTCCTATGAAGAATTTTGAACTGAATCAGCTGTAGATTTAAGTTTTTCGTCATTTTAAATGTATTTGAACATATTTGTATCCATGTGTTTTGATCCAAATTACTGAGTAGGTCTGTTTCCCATTTTGCAGTCGGTAGGTGTATTAAATCTTCTGTTTTATTGTTAAGCCTATATATTTTTGATAATAACTTTGGGGCGCAGAGGTTACAGAATTCTGCCACCTTGGTTGGCATTTGCAGGTTCAATTGATTGGGCGTGTATTTTTTTCCTATTATAGATTTGATTTGGTGGTATTCTAAAAATTTGGTGCTGCTGATTCCATATTGGGAGGTGAGCGTATCAAATGACACAAACTTTCCTTCCACTATGATATTATCTAAGTGTGTTATCCCTTTGTTTTTCCAGAGAGGAAAGTTTATCATTCTTTTATTTTGTAGGATGTCAGGGTTGTTCCAGATGGGTGTCAGCTTACATGGATAGAGGGAACATTTGTTTATTTTAAGAAATTCCCCCAAAGCTGTCAGAGTGGAGCTGATATTCATATTTTTGTAACATTTAAGATGTTTAATGGTTGAACTGATGAATGGTAGATCACAGATTGCTAGATCATCACACAGTGCTTGCTCTATATCAAGCCATGGCTCATCTGGATAACTCGCTTTGAGCCATTTGGAGACATACTGCAGTTGATTGGCTAAGAAATACTGAGAAAAGTCTGGAAGCTCCGTGCCTTTGGTTTGGTTTGTTTTAACGTATTTAGGTTGATACGTGATGGTTTGTCTTTCCAAAGGAATTTAGAGATGTGGGAGTCCAGTGACTTGAACCAGTTGGAGGATGATCATTGAAAACAAATAATTAATTTTTGGTAGAACCATCAATTTTACGGCAGCCACTCTCACCATGAGTGATATGGGTAGACGTCTCCACCGCAAAAGATCACCCTCAGTTTAAAAAAATATAATTGTGCCCGAGTGCATGTTCGCTGAAACTGTGGCCCAGCCTCAGCCAGACTCCGCCTTATGTGGCCCCAGGGTAAATTGAGTTATAGACCCCTGCTCTATATCAAATGTCATTGGCTGTAGCGCCTAGGCCAAATTTTATCTTGCGGTTCCAGGTTTTGGAGACTGGGCTCTTGGCTAGAGCTTGCGGGTTGCTGCCTGAAGATTCTCTTCCGCTTCTCCCCTGCCTTTGTCCGCCACCACTGGACCACGTTGTGAAGCGCCAATGCATCGCAGGAAAAACACGTTACGATTTATACTGGTATAAGTCATTTTCTTATCATTGGAAGAATTTATATTGGTATATGAATATATAAAAATTATCGCCCTACCCTACTTTAATGTCAGACTCGTTTTTTTAGTGCTTGTGGAACGTAAATAAAAACTGAAAAACGCCTACAATTTTGTTAATCTAAAAAGTCAAACATAAACTTTACATAAGTATAAAAACACTAAAAAGCAGTCCTGTGGGTCGTTTTGACTGTGTCGTGTAATTTGTTATTTTCTATCAAAAGCAGCAGATGTAAGCAGTGAGCAATGTGTGATGGATGTCCATGACTACTGTTGCCATGGTAACCTCAACAGAAGCCACCCACCTTCCTTCCTTCCTTCCTTCCTTTCCTGCTCTGGGAAGTGCTGTTTTAAAATAAAAGGCTGTGCTCAAAAGTCACTGTCACGATTTATGATGCAACAGTGGCTACAGAGAAGCAAGTTTGTGAAAGTACAGCAAATACGAGCATTCATTACAGTGTGGAATTTTGCCAAGTCAAATTGAAAACGCTCAGGCCTCTTCCAGAGATGCTCACTGATGAAATGAGATATTTCTAACAGCACTTTAGAAAATGAAGTCCACTGCGCCATAAAACAAGCTAAGATGAGTGTAAAGTGGGCAATGTTTATGATATTGCTGCAGTGTTTTTTTGAAATGCTATGAAAAAGGTCGATGTTGGTTGTCTTCAAATGATAGTGCAGATTTATAGACATGCTGAGAAGAACCAAGAAATGAGATTGTTGCATGTCTAAGTCCTTTTCTGCTTTGAAGAGCATTCTGCGTCCACGGAAAGAGATGACGATGACCTCAGGCCTCGTGTGTGCATGTGTGTGTCAGTTACAGTAAACGAGAGCAGAGTCACGCATCCCATCTTGGTTAACAACTTCTCACAGCCTCTAATAGCAGTGGTTCCCAAACTTTTCACAATCGTGTACCCAATCGAGCATTTGACTACTACTCCTGCACACGTTAAAAAAAGAAACAATTTTTAATGTGAATTCAATTGAAATATTTAACATAATTAATTGGTTAATTAATTTTATAGTACGTAAGTAATTCTGTTTTTTATTTTTTATGTATTTTGCATGGTCAGATTTAGATTTTAAGTGAGCACTGATTAATAGGTAAGATGTGAATTTGTCTTAGAAATAAATAAAGTATCTAAGTACCTTAGATGGCTCCTTCCGTTTAAATAGGTTGAACATCAGCTCTACTTTTGTCCACTTGCAGTTTCTATGATTGAAGTCTGCAAATTAGTTTGATACCAAATTGAAAGGGAATGTTTAACAGCAATATCTAAAGTACACAAATACATATAAGCAGCATTGAAGCCTCATTTTCAGGGGAATCCCCCCTCTCTCATCCTGACACACACATAGGTTTTCACAGTGTGGGAATTGGAACACAAATATATATTAAACCTTCAACATTAAACACTCTTAGTACTCAACATAATCATCAAACTTACTTACCTATTCATATAACTCACACAGAGTAATGAAGAACGTGCTAATTGTTTTTCAAGATCTAAATGCCGTGGAGCCTCCGTCCTGGGTTGGCGTGAGTTTTGGTTAATGTCAAAAACAAACACCACAGTTTTGCCTCAGTTTACGATGGTTTGTGTGCAATGCGTGGTGTTATTAATACACTGCGTGAGTCCCTCTGTATTTTTGTTATTATTTTTTTGCTCAGAAAACATCCTTTCTTAGCATCCTGTTAGCTAGTGAACATTATGGCAATCGGAACCGGGAGATAGGTCGCCTGTCTATGATGTAATCAACAATTGACTCTCAAAAATGTTAACACAAAAATTTATTACAGTTTATAGTTTTAGAATGATAGTTTTACATACATAAAACAATTTCACAGTAAATGTATATAAATACTCCTCCGTGAATCACCACTTTATCGTGGTGGAAGGGTTTGAGTGCCCGAGTGAGCACTCCTAGCAGCTATGTTGTCGGGGGCTTTATGCCCCTGGTAGGATCTCCCAAGGCAAACAGGTTCTAGGTGACGGGCCAGCAGTTTGGGCTCTGGAGCCAAATTCCTTGAGAGGGGCTGGACCTTCTTCTTCTCTGGAGTTGCTGCAGGGGAGAGGCGGCGAGCTGGTGTGGGCTTATTAATAGCCCCCCGGCTTAGTGCCTCTGCGCTTGAGTCATCCCCGGTGACCGAGAGGGTTATTTCCCTACACCTCAGGGCTGGGGAAAGGGTCCTGGCTGTGGTTTGTGCGTACGCGCCGAACGGCAGTTCAGAGTACCCAGCCTTCTTGGAGTCTATCAGAGGGGTTCTGAAGAACACCCCAGCTGGTGACTCCATAGTTCTACTGGGAGATTTCAACGCCCATGTGGGCAATGACAGTGTGACTTGGAGGGGCATGGTTGGGAGGAACGGCCTTCCTAATCTGAACCCGTGTGGTGTGTTGTTGCTGGACTTCTGTGCGAGTCACAGTTTGTCCATAACAAACACCATGTTCAAACATAAGGATGTCCATAAGTGCACTTGGCACCAGGACACTCTAGGTCGCAGGTCGATAAACGACTTTGTGGTCGTATCATCAGACCTGCTTCTGCATGTTCTGGACATGCAGGTGAAGAGAGGGGCTGAGCTGACTGACCACCACCTGATGATGAGTTGGATTAGATGGCGGGGAAGGATGCCGAAAAGACCTGGCAGACCCAAACGCGTAGTGAGGGTGTGCTGGGAACGTCTGGCAGAGTCTCCCGTTTGTCGAGTCTTCAACTCTCACCTCTGGCAGAGGTTCGCCTGCATCTCGAGGGAGGGCCCGGATATTGAGTCCGAATGGGCTGTATTCCGTGCCTCCATTGCTGAGGCAGCCAGTTGTAGTTGCGGCCGCAAGGTGGTCGGTGCCAGTCGCTGTGGCAAGACCTGAACCCGATGGTGGACACCGGGGGTTAGGGCTGCTGTCAAGCTGAAGAAGGAGTCCTATCAAGCACAAATGGATCGCGGGACTCCTGAAGCAGTTGACATGTACCGGCAGGCCAAGCGGCACGCGGCTTCGGCAGTGGTCGAGGCAAAAACTCGGGTGTGGGAGGAGTTCGGTAAGGCTATGGAGCACGACTTTTGGTCGGCCTCAAAGAGGTTCTGGCAAACCGTCCGACACCTCAGAAAGGGGAAGCAGCCCCCAGTTCACACTGTTTACAGTGCAGACAGGGCTTGCTGACCTCGACTGAGGATATAGTTGGTCGGTGAAGGAATACTTTGAGGCCCTTCTCAATCCCACTGACATGCAGTACCTTCCCTAGAGGAAGCAGACTCTGAGGATATGTACGTGGACAGTTCTATCACCGTGGCTGAGGTAAATGGGGTAGTAAAACACTGCCCAATGGCAAGGCTGCGGGGGTAGACGAGTTTTGCCCGGAATTCCTCAAGGCTCTGGATGTTGAGGATCTGTGTTGGTTGACACGCCTCTACAACATTGCATGGAAGTCGGGAACAGTAAGTCTGGACTGGCAGACCGGGGTGGTGGTCCCCATTTTTAAAAAGGGTGACCGGAGGGTGTGTTCCAACTATGGGGGGATCACACTCCTCAGCCTCCCTGGGAAAGTCTACTCCAGGGTGCTGGAGAGAAAGGTCCAACCGTTAGTCGAACCTCAGTTACAGGAGTTGCAATGTGGTTTTTGTCCCAGTCACGGAACACTGGACCAGCTCTTGAAGGCTTTCTGTTTTAAGTATTTGAATCCGCTAAAGCGCTACGCATTCATATTATATTTAGCTAAGCATTATATTCGGCTAAGCAGTCATATGATATTCAATAGTTACAGGCAGTTACTAAACACATAGAGCTTGCAGACCTTGCGCTCATAATCACGCATCCAAACGCCTGACTCACAACTAATAAACTACCCAAGGCAGGAACACTCCGATCGAAAACACCACCTCCTGTCCCGGACGGCTGGCGCCAACATCCAGAGCGAAGGCCACCTTTACACGGACCAACGGGGGTCACCATCTACTTGCTGATTGGTTCTCGAGAGCTGCAATTCTCACTATTGCGGCCTCATCAGACTGGATCCATACCATCCGCAAACCAGGGCGCTGTCTTCACCCATTGGATGAGACTCAACCGACATTTGCATCTTCAATGTACAAAAGGCCGGGGAAGGACAGTTAGCCTTACTACAGAGACAGACAAGGACACAGCTAACTTTTGTGTAGGCCTATAGAGACAAGCAGGCACCCCGGAACTCCGTGTATTAGATTTGTTTGTCAGGAAACAAATATTCATATCTAAATCATATGGTAGTAATTTAGTCTCCTTTCCTCCAACTCGACACCCACGGGAACTGCGGACCTGAAGTCGCAGGAGGCTGCATTCCAACACTCTACACCCTTGCAAGGGCACTGGAGGGTATGTGGGAGTTTGCCCAACCGATCTACATGTGCTTTGTAGAGTTGGAAAAGGCATTCAACCGTGTCCCTCGTGGCGTTCTGTGGGGGTGCTCCGGGAGTACGGGATTGGTGGTCCGCTACTACAAGCCATTCAGTCCTTGTACAATCCAAGCAGGAGCCTGGTTTGCATTGGCAGCAGTAAGTCGAGCTTGTTTTCGGTGAACGTTGGCCTCCGCCTAGGCTGCCCTTTGTCACCGATTCTGTTCATAATCTTCATGGACAGAATATCTAGGCGCAGTCAGGGCATTGAGGGATGCCTCAGTTTGCAGACGATGTGGTCCTTATGGCCTCATCACCATGTGACCTTCAGCGTTTACTGGAGCAGTTTGCACCTGAGTGTGAAACTTCTGGGATGAGACTCAGCACCTCCAAATCCGAGGCCATGGTTCTCAGTCGGAAACGGGTGGACTGTACCCTCCGGGTTGGGAGTGAGGTCTTGCCTCAGGTGGAGGAGTTCAAGTATCTCGATTTAAGTATCTCACGAGTGAGGGACGGTTGCAGCGGTTGCAAAGTGAGGTCGACAGACGGATCGGTGCAGCATCTGCAGTAATGCGGTCGCTGTACCGGACTGTTGTGGTGAAGAGAGAGCTGAGCCAGAAGGCAAAGCTCTCTGTTTACCGATCGATCTACGTTCCCACCTTCACCTATGGTCATGAGTTATGGGTCATGACCGAAAGAACAAGATCGCGGATACAAGCGGCGGAAATCAGTTTCCTCTGTAGGGTGGCTGGACTCACCCTAAGAGATAGGGTGAGGAGCTCGAGAGGAGCTCAGAGTATAGCCGCTGCTCCTTCACATCGAGAGGAGCCAGTTGAGCTGGTCTTGGGCATCTCGTCCGGATGCCTCCCGGGCGCCTTCCCTGGTGAGGTGTTTCGGGCATGCCCAGCCGGGAGAAGGCCACGGGGAAGACCTAGGACACGCTGGAGGGACTATGTCTCACAGCTGGCCTGGGAACGGCTTGGTGTCCTCCCGGTGAAGCTGGAAGAGGTCGCCGAAAACCGGGAAGTCTGAACTTCCCTACTGAGACTGCTGCCCCTGCGACCCGGATAAGCGGAAGAAAATGGAGTGGAATGGAATGGAATATAAATAATAAATGAAAGGGATAAATGAACATATGAGTTTACTTTTGCCATCACTAAAGGTGGATGTCACTGTCACATCGTTTTCTGGGGGACAGTCATATCAATAATCATGTTTTCAATGAGGGTAAAAGTAACCTTATGTTCAGTTAGTCATTTTAATTAGTTTTTTGTACATATTTATATGCATTTCTAAAACCTGTAAAATCACACAAACATGTTTTGCGTTAACATTATTGCAT
Source organism: Oostethus manadensis (assembly GCA_024372805.1). NCBI lineage: Eukaryota > Metazoa > Chordata > Actinopteri > Syngnathiformes > Syngnathidae > Oostethus > Oostethus manadensis. Next base: position 3,882,584 of record QODF01000029.1, read on the forward strand.
TTCCGGATTAGGGTCTGTAAACAAACATTTTTGAAAGTGGGTCCCAGAGTGGAAAGATTCGAGACGCCGTTTACACAGCTTCGTAGTTACGGCCTCGCCCCGGCTTCTCAGAAAACGCTTGGGTCATAGCTCCACCCCTTAACAAATGCACATGCGTTAAAACCACAAACACAGAAACAACAATGGTGATACTATGGCAGGGGTATTGGAATGATAATATAAGTAAAATGGAAGCGACAGTGTGAGAGGCAAAATTGGAACAGCACATTAAGTGCTTTGTGCACGCTATAAAGATAGCAATCCTACCTCTGCTTGCTTGCAATGTGTGGCTGATTTTTTAAATGTTCAAGCAGAAGCTGTAGCTATTCTACATATGATCAATGTTACTTAAGATTTGTCAGATCAAAACACGATCGATGCATAAGACTTGCAAAACATGTTATACATGTGTTTGGTCTGATCATTATCAACTCTACGTACTATAAGAAACCCACCACACCAAAGGTATTTTATCTCAGCATCTCTATGCAAGCATGAACTCAATATCGTATATAATCTTATCTCAAGAGCTGAGCATACTGTGTCACCCCCGGCCATTAATTTAATATTGAGTTTGATCAATGCCTGAGGGTTTCAAATAAAGCAACTGTTAATGAAATGAGGTTAGTGGTAAGATGTTCGTGACAGTTTAGTCTAGACGACTTTTAGACATTTCTATATTTCAATGATTTAGCTACCACTCTTTGAGCTTTGTTTGAAAAGACAAAAGTGATAATACAAAGCTATTTTTTCTCATTGTGTGGCTGTCATCCGCAGAATAGGCTGAGGATCATTAGAATCCTCCTAAAAAAACTTTATTTTTAGAACAAGTTTTCATGTTATGTCACATTGTGAGAAAGCAACATGAAATTATTTTTCATTTCATGTCATGATGAAAAGAACATCATGGGCCACCGAGGAGGCTGCAGACAGAAGCATCAAGCAGCATCCTGTGTGTGTGTGTATGGGTGTGTGTGTGTGTGTAGTCCGCTCAGGGGCCAGCGACAACTGCTTTCACTAAGAGAAAGTTAAAATCAGAGGAGGAAGATGAAAGACAAACTTCACATGCACAGTTAAATTGAATCGTGTGCAGTCATGAACTTGAATCAGGGACTGGTTGTTAGCAGTATTTCTAACAGGAACCAAAGGCGAGCAAGCATAATTCACAACAGCTTCACTTCCAGGATGACACAATTTAAACGGATGGTTTGAGCTTTTTGGAAAGTCTGTTAAAATAATTAATCCTCGTGTAATAATAATCTGTGGTATAATTAGCCTGTAATTACATTCTAAAATAACAATTTGTTCCTGCAATCAAATGTTTAAACACTACAGAATTTGACCTAAAATTTGGAAGAAAAACATTATTTTTCTTTGTCTTTATTGTGTATGTCTTTATTGTGTACCTTTTTATTATTACTGTAAGTCAAACAGGAATATTGTAATGATGGCATCTGAACTAAAAAAGGGAACTCATCACTTATGTCCAGGTTGTCTCTGCTAAAAAAAAAAAAGAAAAAAAATCAAGATAGTGTCCTTTTGACCATCCGGTGGTGAGGATTAACCAATTCACTATTACAACCCCGCTCCGTGAATCATCACCTTACCGCGGTGGAGGGGTTTGAGTGCCCGAGTGATCCTAGGAGCTATGTTGTCGGGGGCTTTATGCCCCTGGTAAGGTCTCCCAAGGCAAACAGGTTCTAGGTGACGGGCCAGACTAAGAGTGATTCAGAAGACCCGTATGAAAAAAAACAAGAGGAGCGACCGCACCTCGCCCGGACGTGGGATACCGGGGCCTCACCCTGGAGCCTGGCCTGGGGGAGGGGCTTGCAGGTGAGCGCCTGGTGGTCAGGTCTTCACCCGTGAGACCTGGCCGGGCCTAGCCCGAAGAAGCCGCACGGGAACTCCCCCCGCAGACCCACCACCTGCAGGGGCAAGCATAAGGGTCCGGTGCTGTGTGATTTGGGCAGTGGTCGAAGGCGGGTGTCCAAGCGACCTGGTCTTCGGCGGCCAAATCTGGTTCTTGGGACATGGAATGTCACTTCTCTGGTGGGGAAGGAGCCCGAGCTTGTGGAAGAGGCGGAGAGATTCCGACTAGATATAGTCGGACTCACCTCAACCCACAGTTTAGGCTCTGGAACCAAATTCCTTGAGAGGGGCTGGACCTTGTTCTTCTCTGGAGTTGCCGCAGGGGAGAGGCGGCGAGCTGGTGTGGGCTTATTGTTAGCCCCCCGGCTTGGTGCCTCTGTGTTGGAGTCATCCCCAGTAAACGAGAGGGTTATTTCCCTACGCCTTAGGGCTGGGGAAAGGGTCCTGACTGTGGTTTGTGCCTATGCGCCGAACGGCAGTTCAGAGTACCCAGCCTTCTTGGAGTCTATCAGAGGGGTGCTGGAGAGCACCCCAGCTGGTGACTCCATAGTTCTACTGGGAGACTTCAACGCCCATGTGGGCAATGACAGTGTGACTTGGAGGGGCGTGGTTGGGAGGAACGGCCTCCCTGACCTGAACCCGTGCGGTGTGTTGTTGCTGGACTTCTGTGCGAATTACAGTTTGTCCATAACGAACACCATGTTCGAACATAAGGATGCCCATAAGTGCACTTGGCACCAGGACACCCTAGGTCGCAGGTCTATGATCGACTTTGTGGTCGTATCATCAGACCTGCGTCCGTATGTTCTGGACACGCGGGTGAAGAGAGGGGCTGAGCTGTCAACTGACCACCACCTGGTGATGAGTTGGATTAGATGGCGGGGAAGGATGCCGGACAGACCTGGCAGACCCAAACGCGTAGTGAGGGTGTGCTGGGAACGTCTGGCAGAATCTCCCGTTCGTCGAGTCTTCAACTCTCATCTCCGGCAGAGCTTCGCCTGCATCTCGAGGGAGGACCGGGATATTGAGTCCGAATGGGCCGTATTCCGTGCCTCTATTGCTGAGGCAGCCAGTTGTGGTTGCGGCCGCAAGGTGGTCGGTGCCAGTCGTGGTGGCAAGCCCCGAACCCGATGGTGGACACCGGGGGTTAGGGCTGCTGTCAAGCTGAAAAAGGAGTCCTATCGAGCATGGATGGCTTGCGGGACTCCCGAAGCAGCTGACAGGTACCGGCAGGCCAAGCGGCACGCGGCTTCGGCGGTGGTCGAGGCAAAAACTCGGGTGTGGGAGGAGTTCGGTGAGGCTATGGAGCACGACTTTCGGTCGGCCTCGAAGAGGTTCTGGCAAACCGTCCGACACCTCAGAAAGGGGAAGCAGCCCCCAGTTCACACTGTTTACAGTGCGGACGGGGGCTTGCTGACCACGACTGTGGATATAGTTGGTCGGTGGAAGGAATACTTCGAGGCCCTTCTCAATCCCACTGACATGCCTTCCATAGAGGAAGCAGAGTCTGAGGATACGTACGTGGACAGTTCTATCACCGTGGCTGAGGTAATTGGGGTAGTCAAATCACTCCCCAGTGGCAAGGCTCCGGGGGTAGACGAGTTCCGCTCAGAATTTCTCAAGGCTCTGGATGTTGGAGGACTGTGTTGGTTGACACGCCTCTACAACATTGCATGGAAGTCAGGAACAGTACCTCTGGACTGGCAGACCGGGGTGGTGGTCCCCATTTTTAAAAAGGGTGACCGGAGGGTGTGTTCCAACTATAGGGGGATCACACTCCTCAGCCTTCCTGGGAAAGTCTACTCCAGGGTGCTGGAGAGAAGGGTACGACCGTTAGTCGAACCTCGGTTAGAGGAGCTGCAATGTGGTTTTCGTCCCGGTCGCGGAACACTGGACCAGCTCTACACCCTTGCAAGGGTACTCGAGGGTATGTGGGAGTTTGCCCAACCAGTCTACATGTGCTTTGTAGACCTGGAAAAGGCATTCGACCGTGTCCCTCGTGGTGTCCTGTGGGGGGTGCTCCGGGAGTACGGGATTGATGGTCCGCTTCTACGTGCCATTCGGTCCTTGTACAATCGAAGCAGGAGCCTGGTTCGCATTGCCAGCAGTAAGTCGAGCTTGTTTCCGGTGAACGTTGGCCTCCGCCAAGGCTGCCCTTTGTCACCGATTCTGTTCATAATCTTCATGGACAGAATTTCTAGGCGCAGTCAAGGTGTTGAGGGAGTCCAGCTTGGTGACCTTAGGATCTCGTCTCTGCTATTTGCAGACGATGTGGTCCTTATGGCCTCATCAGGCTGTGACCTTCAGCGTTTACTGGAGCGGTTTGCAGCTGAGTGTGAAGCTTCTGGGATGAGACTCAGCACCTCCAAATCCGAGGCCATGGTTCTCAGTCGGAAACGGGTGGACTGTACCCTCCGGGTTGGGAGTGAGGTCTTGCCTCAGGTGGAGGAGTTCAAGTATCTCGGGTTCTTGTTCACGAGTGAGGGAAGGTTGGAGCGTGAGATCGACAGACGGATCGGTGCAGCATCTGCAGTAATGCGGTCGCTGTACCGGACCGTCGTGGTGAAGAGAGAGCTGAGCCGGAAGGCAAAGCTCTCTGTTTACCGATCGATCTACGTTCCCACCCTCACCTATGGCCATGAGTTATGGGTCATGACCGAAAGAATGAGATCGCGGATACAAGCAGCGGAAATGAGTTTCCTTCGTAGGGTGGCTGGACTCACCCTAAGAGATAGGGTGAGGAGCTCGGCCATCCGGGATGAGCTAAGAGTAGAGCCGCTGCTCCTTCACATCGAGAGGAGCCAGTTGAGGTGGCTCGGGCATCTAGTCCGGATGCCTCCCGGGAGCCTCCCTGGTGAGGTGTTTCGGGCATGCCCAGTCGGGAGAAGGCCCCCGGGAAGACCTAGGACACGCTGGAGGGACTATGTCTCACAGCTGGCCTGGGAACGCCTTGGTGTCCTCCCGATAGAGCTGGAAGAGGTCGCTGGGGACCGGGAAGTCTGGTCTTCCCTACTGAAGCTGCTGCCCCCGCGACCCGGACCCGTATAAGCGGTGGAAAATGGATGGATGGATGGGCTATTACAACCTAGTTGGCATAAGCACACTGTTATGGTAACAGGTAAATAAAGAAAAAATCTAACTTTAAAAAAAAGAAGCTATGTTTTACAGCTCCAGACTATTTTTCTTCAGTGGGCGTGGGGGAATAATGGCTTTTTTGGTACAGTCCCACATTTGACTGGTTTTAACATTTTTAATGAACACACCCCTTTCAACTAATTCCCCAATTGCACAGCCTTAAGAACGTGCATATCATTATTGCTTGGTCTTGTTTGTTTTCTGGGAATCTACTCCACCCACTGGTAACTTGTTTGCCATGTATGTAGCAATAAAAATATACTAATAACAGTACTTAATCTGGTTAGTCACATTGGACTGCTATTATTTTGAACATTTAAATACCGTGATTAATGTGGGTCCCCATAATCTTCAGTTTTTTGGTGTGCAGCCTTTGTTGGGAAATATTTGGACATCCTCGCTTTGCATAGACGCAATATTAAACTACATTAGTCCTTCATCATGATAACTGTCAAGTGATCAAACAGAGTCTGTGGTGCTGGCTAGATTGTGTTAACTGACGAGCAGTAGTCACCTGATCACTGCTGCTGCTCTCATGTCTCACGACCTTTCAACTCTAACTGTGCCTCACACAGGACTCAGTGACGAGCTAGAATTTCCAAAAGCATGATGATGATGTGGGCTTGTGCTGGCCTCCAGTCTGACATTGTCCCAAAAATTCCCCTCCCTCAGCCACTTGAGCCAGTCAGTCACTTGAAGTGAAAACATGATTACACTTTCTTCAATAAATTCATTTCTTCAGCTACAGCTGTCCTCCGATTACTAAATGGAACACTGCAATGATCTATAGAGCCATTAGGGGAACGGCCTGGAACTAATTTCAATCCTGGAATGGACTGATGGGGGCACATGCACTCTTACACACATACGCATTACCCCTCCCCCCTTTCTTTGCTTTTGTTTTTAGCATTGTGCAAAGCTGTGGCTAAAATCAGTTTGCCTTTTTACACAAAATAAACAGCACAGACCTTACACTACAATTTCTAATGTTTTTTATGACAGTTTGTTCCTACAGGAGTGCTGGGTTATGAGGATGAGAACATGACATCTACACTAAGTTGTCTTCTTATCGCTTGTGTGCAGTTGACAGAAAGTAGGACATTAACTGTTTGTCTTTGATCCAAAAGTAAATTCCAAACACACTGACCCAATTTGCATTCTGTGATAAGAAATGTGTCAAGTCAGGACGCTGTTTTTTGAGCCACCATCCTGTAATAATCACCTTTGATGCAAGGAGCAACATAATGACCACACAGGATTAATGCAAAGTTGTTGTTTTTTTTGTTCTTGTTTTTAGAATGTTTTCTTGGGTGGTAGGGTGGGTGTGATGGGGGGTGGGGGTCCTCATGCAATGCGTCCATAAAACAAATAGTAAAATAAAAAATTAAAAAAAAAAAAAAAATAAAAAAAAGAAATAAAAAAAAAAAAAAAAACAAAAACAAGAACAACCAAAGGAACCAAAAATAAAAAAAAAAAAGAAAAATAAAAAAAAAAAAAAAAAAAAAAAAAATTAAAATAAAAATCAGCTGCCCTCCAAATTAATTAATAAATAGTCATTTAAGAATTAATACTGAATAACTGGTGAAGTGGTTGCAGTGTAGCGTGCTACATAACAGTTATAACCGGCAAATGAAGACTCCTTTTCAGAACCCCAACATAAACACAGGAGGTCCCTGTTTTCTCGGGGAGGTTAGTTACCTTCATGGACCACCAGCAAATGCCAGAAAACCTCAAATAATTAAAACACCTAAATAAATGTTTCTTTTTGACACATGGCTCATTCCTCCAAACCCTCCTGCTAACTTGACGTTGACATTCTCCTACGATTTATAACACATTTTATAATTAACATTTATAATAAATTGGCTGTTGTAATCTCCGTTGGGCATCTCTGTTTGGAGTTTGCATGTTCTCCCCGTGCGTGTGTGGGTTTTCTCCGGGTACTCCGGTTTCCTCCCACATTCCAAAAACATGCATGTTAGGTTAATTGGCGACCCTAAATTGTCCATTAGAGTATGAATGTGAGTGTGAATGTTTGTTTGTCTATATGTGCCCTGCGATTGACTGGCGACCAGTCCAGGGTGTACCCCGTGTACTTCAGAACTATGACTAATAGTTTGAATACTGTGCCATTCACGAATCAGTGAAGAAGCAGTAACTCTTTCTTTTGCTTAGGCTAATCACAAGCTAAAACGAGCTTTTAACCCATCGGAAATTGCAGGGGGCCATTACGTAACATAACAGTCTGAACCATGGCGTCATCTAAGAAAAAAATTCTAAAATCATCACACAGCAACTTAACACACACAAGGTAAGTAAGAAATATACAAAACAAGTACCAATACGTGTGTCGGATAAAAAACAACTATCTTAATTGCTTCCCACCATTGCTTCCCAGTGAAGCTGCTTGACGTCTATTCAGCTAAAATGACGGCCGTCGCCATTGGAACTCAATGGGAAGCAATGCATAATGTGAAATATTTGTAGTTAAGATAGTTGTTTTTGTATGTATTCACAGCTCCAAATGAATTGAAAATGTAAATCAAGCTAAGAGATGAGATAGGTCTGAAAAAACCTATTTACCTAGCACCCTTCAATAGTAGCAAAACACTTTTATTTGCAATGAGGGATTGCGTTCAAAGACACCACGTCATTTAAGTTTCATTCAAATGTTTTGGGTCTACATGTACAGTATTTTGTGGGGCTTTTCGAGCATACTTAATGCTAAAGGACAAAATGAGTGAGCACCTGGAAAAAAAATACAAAAAAAAAAAAAGAATATCAAAGACTGATCCAAAAAATGCAGGATTATTATTATTATGAGAGTCACAATATGGAGGGAACTATGGTTCTAGGTCTGCACTCATTGCTTTTCTAGTTTTATTTCATTCCATTTCATTTTCCTACGATTATCTGGGTCCGGGATGCGGGGGCAGCAGTGTTAGTAGGGAAGGTCAGACTTCCTGGCCTCCGACCACCTCTTTCAGTTCCACCGGGAGGACACCAAGGCGTTCTCAGGCCTGTTGCGAGACATAACACCTCCAGTGTGTCCTAGATCTGCTGCGTGGCATGCCTGGAACACCTCACCAGGGAGGTGTCCGGGAGTCTAGACTAGATGCCCGATCCACCTCAACCGGCTCCTCTCGATGTGAAGGAGCAACGGCTCTACTCTGAACATCTACCGGATGACTGAGCTCCTCACCCTACAGAGAAAACTCATTTTTGCGACTTGAATCCGCAATCTTGTTCTTTCGGTCATGACCAAAATCTCATGACCACAGGTGAGGGTGGGAACATAGATCAACCGGTAAATAGAGATATTTGCCTTCAGGCTCAGCACTCTCTTTGGTGCAGTATAGCGACCGCATTACTGCAGAAGCTGCACCAATACGTCTGTCGACCTCACACTCCAACCTTCCCTCACAAGAATAGGAGTCACAAGAATCCTACATACTTGAACATGGGGCCAGACCTCACTCCCATACCGGAAGGTACAATCCACCAGTTTCCAACTGAGAACTATGGCTTTGGAGGTGCTGAGTCTGGAGGTGTTAAATAGGAAAGACGAGATCCTAAGGCCACCAAACTGGACTCCCCCGACGCATTGAGTGCGCCTAGAAATCCTGTTTATGAAGGTTATGAAAAAAATCGGTGACAAACGGCAGCCTTGGCGGAGTCCAATGTTCACCGGAAACAGGCTCGGCTTACTGCTGGCAATGCGAACCAGCCTCCTGCTTTGGTTGTACAACAACTGGATGGCACGTAGTAGCGCACCACCTACCCCATACTCCCAGAGTACCCCCCACAGGTCACCACAAGGGATGTGGTCGAATGCAATTTCCAATTCCACAAAGCACATGTAGACCGGTTGGGCAAACTACCACGTACCCGAGGTCGGGTCGCGGGGGCAGCAGCCTAAGCAGGGAAGCCCAGACGTCCCGCTCCATGGCCACTTCATCCAGCTCTTCCCGGTGGATGCCGAGGCAGTCCCAGGCCAGCAGAAAGACATAGTATCTCCAGCGTGTGAGAGCCTATGGTGAGAGACAACTACCGGTTGGACGTGCCCTGAACACCTCCCTGGGGTGGCGTCCGGGAGGCATCCTAACCAGATGCCTGAGCCACCTCATCTGGCTCCTCTCAATGCGGAGGAGCAGCGGTTCTACTCCGAGTCTCTCCCGGATGACAGTGCTTCTCACCCTATCTCTAAGGGAGAACCCAGCCACCCGGCGGAGAAAACTCATATCGCCCGCTTGTACCCGCGATCTTGTCCTTTCGGTCCCTACCCAAAACTCATGACTATAGTTCGAGATCGAACAAGCTCGACTTACTGCTGTCAAAGCGCACCAGGATGCTGCTCCGATTGTACAAGGACCAAAGGGCACGTAGTGGCACACCACCAATCCCGTACTCCCGGAGCACCCCCCCCAAAGGACACCAAGAGGGACACGGGCGAATGCCTTTTCCAAGTCACTGACCTGGTCTGGCAATCCAGAGGTACGGTTCCCGACTTCCATACAATATTGAAGAGACATGTCCAAAACTGTCCCCCAACATGCAGAGCCTTGAGGAATTCAGGGCGAAACTCGTGTACCCCTACAGCCTTGCTACTGGGGAGTGTTTTGACTACCACAGATACCTCAGCCACGGTGATAGAACAATCCGTGTACGTGTCCTCAGACTCTGCTTCCTCTACGGAAGGTATGTCAGTGGGTTTGAGAAGGGCCTCAAAGTATTCCTTCCACCAACCGACTATATCCTCAGTCGAGGTCAGCAAGCCTCAGTCCACACTGTAAACAGTTTGAACTGGGGACCGCATCCTCCTTTCTGAGGTGTCGGATGGTTTCCCAGAACCTCTTTGAGCCTGACCAAATGTCGTGCTCCATAGCCTCACCGAACTGTGAGTTTCTGTCTCGACCACCGCTAAAGCCGCGTGGCGCTTGGCCTGCCGGTAACTGTCAGCTGCTTAGGGAGTCCAGCAAGCCATCCATTTTCGACAGGACTCCTTCAGCTTGACTGCAGCTCTGACCTCTGGTGTCCACCATTGTGTTCAGGTCTTGCTGCCACTACTGGCACTGACCACCACTACGACTGGCTGCCTCAGCAACGGAGGCACGGATACGGCCCATTCGGGCTCAATATCCCGGGCCTCTACTGGGATGCAGGTGAAGCTCTGCCGGAGATGAGAATTGAAAACTCGACGAACGGGAGACTCTGCCAGAAGTTCCCAGCACACCCTCACTACACATTTGGGTCCACCGGGTGTGTCTGGCATCCTCCCCATCATCTAATCCAAGTCATCACCAGGTGGTAATCAGTTGACAGGTCAGCCGCTCTCTTCACCCGCGTGTGAACATCTGATGATACGACTACAAAGTTGATTGTCGACCTGCGACCTAGGGTGTCCCAGTGCCAAGTGCACTTATGGACATCCTTATGTTCGAACAAACGGGTTCAGATCAGGGAGGCTGCTCCTCCCAACCACACCCATCCAAGTCACACTGTCACTGCTCACATGGGTCTTGCAGTCTCCCAGTATAACTATGGAGTCACCAGCTGGGGTGCTCTCCAGAACCCCTCTTATACACTCCAAGAAGGCTGGGTACTCTGAACTTCTGTTCTGCGCGTAAGCACAAACAACAGTCAGGACCCTCTCCTCGGCCCGAAGACGTAGGGAATAACCCTCTCGTTCACACTGAGGCACCAAGCCGGCGGGCTACTAATAAGCCCGCACCAGCTCGCCGACTCTCCCTGCAGCAACTCCAGAGTAGAACAAGGTCCAGCCCCTCTCAAAGAATTTGGTTCCAGAGCCCAAACTGTGGGTCGAGGTGAGTCCGACTACAGTATATCTAGCTGGAATGTCTCAATCTCTTCCACGAGCTTGGGCTTCTTCCCCACCAGAGAAGTAACATTCCATGTCCCAAGAACCAGTTTTAGCCGCCAAAAACAGGTCGCCCAGCGACCCTTCCTCAACCTCCACCCAAATAGGATGGCACTGAACGCTTATGCTTGCCTCTGCAAGTCATGGGTCTGCAACGGGGAGATCCCGTGTGGCTTCTTCGGGCTGGGTCCGGTCGGGCCCAACGGGTAGAGGCCCGACCACCAGGCACTTGCCTTCAAGGCCCTCCCCCAGGCCTGGCTCCAGGGTGAGGCCCCGGTGTCCTACGTCCGGGCGAGGTGCAGTCATTCCTCTTGTTTTTTTCTATATGGGTCTTCTGAATCACTCTTAGTCTGGCCCGTGACCTAGAACCTGTTTGCATTGGGAGACCCTACCAGGGGCATAAAGCCCCCGACAACATAGCTCCTGGAATAACTCGGGCACTCCTTTTTCTTGTCTATTAGTGAATTTCACATCTAAAATATGTCTTAATAAGTTTGTGTGTGTAAATTGTATTAGCGTTGTGTTACCTTCAATAGGCGATGTTTTCAGGCGGCGGCAAATGCCCTGCACGTCGCCGTACGAGTCCCGTATTTTGTTGACTGCCTCTCCGCTTCGCAGCTCCATCAGACCCCTCAGGTCCATCACTGTCACCCCAAAGTCACCATCGTGGTTGCCATCGGCAACAGAGTTCCCCGCAGGGTGATCCGCAGTGTTGTTGGCCATGACGATCCTCTTTTCAGAGCAGTGGGGTTGTCGTGAGCTTATTCAATGAATTTAAAAGTCACAGTGGGCTGTCAGTTGACAAGAAATAGCGGGTAGTTCGACACGTAGAGGGAGCAACGTTAAATCCTTTCCTGGACGGACATGTTCCTCTTGGTTATCATGGAAAAGGGGGCACAAACATGTTCGGCTGGTTACACTGCAGAAAAGAAAGAGAAAGGAGAATGTTTGAAAAGCATTTGGAACATCAGACACTTGAGTTCAGCAAATAGAGCAGTAACATTAATTGGGACAATTAGAGGGGGTGCTCATCTCCAAATATTAAGGAGATCATCTAACTATTAACAAGAGAACTGATTAAGATTGCACTGCTCCATTGGGGCACATAGGAAGTTGTAAAACATCGTGTCCCACTTTGATTCACTGAACATCCCATTTCTGCAAACTAGAGCACCACAAAGTCATTATTGAAAGAAAATTCAGCTTAAAAACATTTTAGAAACATATGCCTCTTGTCAGACTGTATCTTAGTGAGCAACCAAATAACTTTAAAACTATAATTTCCAGTTTATAACCCCTCTTTTTTACCATATAGTAATGAAGCCAATTTGTGGTTGTGTTCTGGTCTCACAACATCTACATACAGTATATCATTCACACATCAGCATAATTGGTGATCATGAACACATAGTCCATGTTTGTCTTTTGTACACACAAACTCCATTATATCTCACTGAAAATACACTTTGGAAAAATACAGCCAGGATAGAGCACTTCTCGCAGCATGGATTTGCAGTGGACTGACAATGCGAGAGCAGCACACGATTACGCACATGCTCGGCTTAGAGGAAACATTGACCTTGATGAATGCTTCCAACATTACTGGCATGACAAAAAAATCACAAAGGGATGCTTTCCATGTGCCGTAGTGGAGTGGCCGCCATCATGATCTGGGCTAGAGATGTTGCAGGGGCATCCTCCATTACTGAAGGCCTTTTCAGGCTGTAATGACTGGGATTACAACAGGACAACACTGTATACCCCAATGCCTGCCTGACAAAAGCAGTCACTCTTTGGACCTATCCATCTTTTCCCCTGATCTATGAATGGCAAGTTTACAAAAATTGACAGTTCCAGACCATGCATGCCTACCCTCAAGTCATCTTCACCACTTGGAGCAAGATTCCCACTAGCTTCCTGAAAACACTGGCACCAAACCAATTTTTGAGGTGTTTTACATGATCATGTTTGATAATATAGTATTTACTATTCTCTATATGCTGTTCTCATTCCGTCATGACAACAGAGCTGCTAAAATGCATGATAAAGTTAAATTCCGATGTCTCAAAAGGTTTAAATGGAAGTTCTTCAACAGGAGGTATACCTACAGAGTAGTGCTAGAAATGGTGTTAGAAATGAAAAGGATAACCTGCATCCACGCTTTGGTCCTGCTGATGAAAAGCTCAGGATGAAAAATGTGAAAAGAGCTAATCAACCACACTAACATCAACTCGACCAGCGTGCGTGTGTGTGTGTGCTCAGTCCAAGCCATCACCACAGATGATGTAAGTGCTCATCAAAAGCTTTACCACAGTTAACTATCCACGCACACACATATTCATGGTGGTGCTGCCGATGCGGGTTGCGGTCAGTTGCTCCGGGTCATTATGGCATTGCAGGCTGAGCTTCATTATGTATAACACTACTGGTCACCAGGGAAAAAAGTTTCATTCACACTTTAGCATAAATGCTGATCATGTACACATTGTTCATGCTTGTACTTTTGTTCGCACCCAAACTGAATTATAGCTCACAGAAAACAAACTTTGGAGAACTAAAGCCAAGGTGGAAGACTTTCCAAAATGCAGGTAGGGAGAAGGTTATAGAAGACTAGAATAGCTCTGTGTAGTTGTATACATACATAAACAATTAATTCTTCTCAAATGTTTAAAAAAATCTAAATGTACAGTTAAGCACAAAACAAGTCATACCTTGACCAATTTTTTGTACAAATTTATGTTTGACATACTACTACATTGCATTATAATGACAATGATATATTTTGCTATCATAATCAAGGCAATGTCTGTATTGATGAAAAAGTATTAATCATTTTGGAAATTGTCAAAATGCAAAAAAGGACAATGGAAATAGCAAATATATAGCCTTCCCATAAATTTTCTACAGTATGTTGCTTATCCAGTATTTTGCAAATGTCCCTCTTAAGTTGTTCCAGACTTTCTGTACCATTTCCAGCTAAGGGACACTCATTCATCACATAAAAATTGACTGTAAAAAAACGGTAGAAATTTATAAAAACCTGTTTCCATGTCAACATAGCTATGTCATCGTCATGGAAACATTTACAAACATTAAATCATTGAATTGGAGACAGGTTCCCTGCAATTGACTGGCGACCAGTCCAGGGTGTACCCTGCATCCCGCTCGAAGTCAGCTGGGATAGGCTCCAGCATACCCGCGACCATAATGAGGATAAGCGGCGTAGAAAATGGATGGATGGAGACAGGTTCCAGTTTTACTTTGCAATCTAGAGTCATCTTTCCAACATGCATGACAAAATCGCAAAAGTCTGTCGACTACCACAACACAACCCGGCTATAAGTATGTTAAATAAAAAAATATTCCTTTGCTAATGACTAACAAATGTAAAAGTCCTTTTCATACAACAGGAAGGTAAAAAATGGATACATGGACGTTTGGCCGGTATTGAACACACCCAAACACACACCTAATGGTTGACTTGTTTGTCAAACAGTCAACCACACCTTCTTCAGTTCAAAGGTGAACAACCCTTACCACATCATAAACACACGCAAGGACTATTTATTACTTTAAAGCTTTCCCATAATCTTGACTGTAAAATGATATAAATAAAGTCATTCAGACATGATTTGAAATTTTACAATTGAGAGCCATTTAGTGGTTATTTGTTAAAAATCTCATCTGCTGGGCGATGTTTGCTGTAATTTTTGAAGTGTCTGAGCATACACACAAAAAACCTGACCATGGCCCGTGAGCATCTTCGGAAATGCACACTTGTATCACACTACACACAAACCAGGAAACTTGAGGTAGCCCGTCTTGCATTCTGTAGGTTTTTTTTATACGATGGGATTAAACGGTCAGCAAAGAGTATTTCACAAAGTCTTTTTTGTCCACCTCAGACAAAAAAATCCATGGAACTCTCTCATTCCATTATAGAGCAGAATCATGAGGAAAACAGGTAGTTCATTTATTTTCTTGTATACCATTTATTTTGTTAATTATGTACACTTTTAGTCCCTTTTTGCTTTGCAGCAGCCTGTCCTGGCACACTCTTATTCTGGAAATTTACTTGAAAGTTATGCCACATTTTCTGTATGTACATGTTTACATTTGTCTAAATAAAAAAAAATTATAGAAAAATGTCAACAGATTAAAAACAACCATCCCCCGGTCCCTTCGTCATCACTCGGGCAGACTCGGCTTAACACTTCCTGTATATAGTCATCATGTCCGTATATCAAAATAAAAGCATGCCCCAGTACCACATGTACAGTTAAGCCACTCATTCAGTCCACACTTTTCACTCAGAAAACTGGCCTGGAGCAGCACCTTATACATTCAAAAAAGAAAAACTCTCACCCATATTCAAATCTTGTTCTTCTGTTCCCACATACTTCGACAGCCAGCCCACCTTAAATACCTTCTTTTTTTATTTTTACTTTAACTTGGTGAATGGATGTGACACTGCCAGTCAAACAAGCAGCATTTATGGCTCCCCTGCACCAGTAACTATACGATAACCTGCAAAACAGCAGCATGTCCTATGTAACGTGCTGTTGAATGAATTGATTAGCCGCGTAAGTAATCATTTGCTGCACAGTAGTCATTGTGTTGCTACTGCTTGTTGTCACCTGTCACTCACTGAGTTGCACTGTACAATGGCACAGAATAAAGTGTTGTGTGTTTATTATTTACAGCTCAAGCTGGATTTTATTTTGTTGCACTGCAAGGATTTGTTATGCACCAAGAACACAATATCAGTGCGCTGCTTAGATGGAACGTTGGTGCTGGGTACTAAATAGTTACAGGATCCATCCATCCATTTTCTATACCGCTTATCCTCATTAGGGTTGCGGGTATGCTGAAGCCTATCCCAGCTGACTTTGGGCGGGAGGCGGGCTACACCCTGGACTGGTCGCCTGTCAATCGCAGGGCAGACAAACAACCATTCACACTCACATTCATACTCTAATGGACAATTTAGAGTCGCCAATTAACCTAACATGCATGTTCCTCTGGGCGTGTGGCTTTCGAGGCAAATGGTGGCAGCATCACAGGAGACTGAATGCAGTTATCGCGGTAGCCGGATGACCTGGCTAAAAGCTAGATCGTGACTGCGATTCCATTTGCTCTTCTATCATTTATTCTAATACTATCCCTTATCCGTGGTGAGTATCTCTATAGATTTAAAAAATCAAAATCAATTTAAAAAATCGTGTGTGAGGCAAAGAGCTAACAGTTAGTGCTTAAGCTTAAAGTCTACTCTAGTGTTGCTATAACCGCTCATTTCAGACATCATGCATTTATATAATGACAAATTACCACAAAATAGACAAAACAGGACCGCATTGTTTGAGTGGATATTTGTTTCGTAAATAGAGTACAATTTAAATGGAGATCCAATTTCATATTTGCATGTTTTCATATTTGCATGTTCTCCCCGCATGCGTGGGTTTTCGCCTGGTACTGCGGCTTCCTCCCTCATTCCAAAAATATGCATTTTAGGTTAATTAAGTGGTTCTCGGTTCATTTCTGTTGCGCCCTCCCTCGGGACCAGAAATGTTGTGCACCCCCCATTTAAAATACTATTGACAACTGATCGGAATATCTATTTATCTGTACTATACAAACTGAACTAGAAAATTAAACCAGGAAAATGCAACAAAATGGAGATCTGTGAAGTGTATTCAAGAGTCAAATGGCATGTTGAGTACAGTATAATAAATGTGGACGTATTGGCAGGTTTACGCTAACACTGAAAGTACTCCCTGGTTCTCGTGCCCCCCCGATAGTTCACCACGTCCCACTATTTGAGAACCACTGAGTTAATTGGAGACTCTAAATCAATGGTTGTCAACTGGTTTGGCTGTGGGACTCACCATCACCTTCAATGACAAGCGGCAACCCAAATTACGGAAATGTTTGCGTAAAAACTAAAACTTCTAAAATATTTATTTCATAAATGACATTTATTTGTTTACATTTTTAATTTTAATAAGACTGTTTTCAGAGGTTACGTGGCTGCTACAAGACACTACCTTTTGAAGGTGTTGCAAGCATTATATCCCTCCCTCCTGCCTGGGCCAATAGATTGAATTGGGCATTTAACAGTACAATCATACTGTAACCTGGTAGTCTTCATTGTGGGCCGAATTTCCCCAACAAAACAGTGTGAGTTGTTGATTTATGCCGTGGTCTTCTCCATCAAATATGTAGCCTTAGGTCGACTCTCGATGTCCTTTCGCTCAAATTTCACCAAATCGCCCACAAACCTGGCATGCACATCGTAGTGGCATATCCACTTTTGGGTCGCAACCCAACAGTGACCCTTTTAAAGACATGCACGATACAAAATGGATGGATGGATTAAATGCTGCTCAAAGTAGCCCTGAAAGTTGCGATGAAAAACTTCATAACCAGGTACTGCTATGTGTGTGTTCAATGTTTGCTTTTTTTTGGGGGGGGGCTATTTGTTTGTTGTTCCGAGAAGCCACTCTACTGTATAAAAGTGTTGATATTTAGAACCAGCCTAATCAGAAGCAGGATTCTGCTATCTGTGTTTGCACGCATCGGCTGAAAAACTGACAACTTGACAGTTGCTGAACCTGTTCAGGTGCAGGAGGTGGATAACGACTTACTGAATAATAGTTCCATGCAAGTGGCGGAATCAAACAAACAAAACTGTTAAAACAGTCACTTTCTAAATTATTCCACTGCAGTTTTGACATAAAGATATGTTTACACCCACCATTAACATTTGAACTCAATGAAAACACAGATGGTTTGTTTTCAGTGATGCGTTTGTTAAGAGGCTACCATATTAACTCACAGAAAAGTAACGCGTAAAGCGAATTGACAGTGTTGGCTGTGATATCAGCAGGATTATTTTCTCAGGAATTTGATTTCCACAGAATTTCGACACTAAGCAGACACTAAACGGAAGGGTTGCAAAGCTGCATCATTGCTAATGAAAATGAAATACAACTGCATAGACAAATATTTCTCTGTGGACAGCCTCCATATCATTTTTGATATATTGGAAGCTGTTCAACATTCCATAGTGAAGTTACTAGCATTCCGGTTATGCATTAGCAACACCCACTCAGCTTTGTGGCATTTTATATTTAACATAGAACCAAACATTTCAAAAAGATGTTGTCAAGACAAAATGTTTTCCATAGCGAGCGGTGACCTATAAACAACCATAAATCTGTTCCCATTCCTCCTTCCTTCTCCAAGCAGAATACATTACATTTATTTATCCAACCACACGGGCTTCCCTCAAACACATTTTGCATATTTTCCCAATAGTGTCAGACATCTTCATTCACCTTTTTGTTTGACATCTAACACAACCTCCCTCAACTGCTGCTACTTCTTCTTCCTCCTCCTCTTCGTCTTCTTCTCTGCTCTCAGCCTCTGCAGACACACCTGCTCTGCATACTAAAGCAGTCTGCTGCCTACACATGCACACACACACATGCACGCACGCACGCACGCACACACACAGTGAGTATGCAAACACCCTGCTAACTACACCTTCCACACACACAGGAACTTTTTTTCTTGTTGCACCAAGTAAGAGATCGCTTACTCCCAAACACAAACACACACACACGCACACACACAATCTATGTGCTTGTGTGGATCAGCCACAATGTCCACAAAAAGACAAATATCCCCACAAAAAAGATGGGGTACAAAGAGTGGTGACACACAAGGAAAAGAAAATACTGATTCTCATGCAGGACACGTCAAAGTGTGTGTTCTGGGTCTAGACAGTGTGTGTGTGTGTGTGGGTGGGTGTGTGTGCGTGACAGAGCCGTAGTGTTGCAGCATGTTAGGCAGAGAAATCCGAGAAAGAAAAAAAAAGAGGACCGGGAATGCAGGAGACCACACCCATATCTGCAGTCACATGACCAGAGAGGGGCGGAGCAGGGGGGAGGAAATCACCACACTGCAGAGAGATCAGGACAAGACACCGTCATGCAACAGAGCAACCACACACACATTTTGTCACGTCTCTCCACATGAGGCCTCTTATCATGGGACACTTTCAAAGTGGGATTCTCTATGTGAGGCCCTCCAAAAGTTGAAATCACTCAGCTAAATCGGCTAAATCCACATTCCGCATTCACATTCTTATTGAGCAGACAAAAGTGAACGTGAAGTAACTTTATGCTCTTTAGGGGATATTCACGCGGAAAAGTTTTCAGGTCAAAACAATATTGACGATGATATAACCAACGTCGCAGTCAGGTGACTAGAAGTGAGCTGCAGCAACAAGCACACATAATATTTGAATATTTCGACAGACATAACTCACCCCAGTCAACATTCTCCTCATATTTTGTTGTCGTATACTCAGTGATTTACATAAGTAAATAAATACCTTCTTGTAAGTAAATGCGCCTTTAAAAGTGGAAGACGACAGACTTATGCGTTCTTCTTCAACGATTTGGTGTGTGACATGATTCAGCCCACATGTAGGTGTGCCTTGTGTATTACATCATTTTCACTGAGTGATCCGTTCCCGTCTGGATGCAAATATAAATCTGTGCATTAATCTCATGAGATTTGCTGACGTCCTATGTGATGAAGATTTGCTTGACTTTTGAAGCTTACTTTTACAGAGCATTTGAGTTAAATTCTGGGCTGGATGTTCTGCTGTCATTAACTTTGCACATTGATGGTGCCTTGGACCAAACAAACTTGGACAAACTTGTCCAGGTGACAGACACCAAGTGGGCCAAGTCAGTACAAACCAATAAACTCCTGGAAACAATAATATGCACGTTGAAAATGTGCAGTATCCCCTACAAGCCTGTGTGGTGTTGCTGCACGCACGCACACACGCACATACAGGAGTACAAGCTGTAAATGAAGCTGACCTCGCCATCTCAGCCTCCGCCATGGTGATAGTGATGATGAAGTTTTACTGTAGGACAAAGCTGTGGCCAGGAGGGGGTCTGAATATGGTACTACACTCACCTGGCCTACTGCACACGGAGTTGACTGCAGAAAAGCTTGGCTGCAGCAGTAACCAATGATCACCTGAAGAACAAACACTGACGTAATAATCGGTCATGGTTTTTGCTCCCATAAACTTGCATGAAGCAAATTGCCAGCGTGTTTCACCTTGAGGAGATCAATAAGCGTTGCTGTTTAGACATGCACTCGTGAGTAGTGTCTGCCTGAGGTTTTTGATTCTTCACGCCCAAACACACACACACCTGCTTAGCATATTTTTCATGTTAAAGTGCACTTTCGTGTCAATCATTCAAGTTGGAGAGAACGTAGTGACACCTTTGATGATTAATTCCTCTCAGTTCAGAGGTGGACCAAAATGTTAGGTAAAACCTCTTTAAAGTCAGAACTTGAGAGTTTGAACCACAGTCATGCATGACTTCAGATAAGAGCAAAGTTCAGCGAGCACCAAAGGATTAACCCTGTAACTTTTTGACACTTCTTCCAAAAGTGGGCTCAGTGTCAACACGAGAATAAAAAATATAAAAAAAGGAAGTTGCAAAAGTAAAACTCCATCACCATGCACATGTTCACTTGTTAGCATAGTTAACAGATTATTTTATACTATTAACTCTGCTTCATTTTATTTTATACTTCTATGATATCTAAGAACTGTTAATAATGCTTTCATGAGTATTAAGATTTACAGATTGTTTTCTAATGAGAATTTGAAAGGTTGAGAGTTTCAACCTGCCAGATTACACAATATGCTGATATACTCTGCCAACTGCATAGTGATGATGAAGGTACTGCTGGACTCAACAGGCAAGCAGGACACAGTAGGTGCCCTTCGCATGGCAGCCACACAGGGATGTGGCAAACAAACGTCTGGATGCCGTCCAGGTGTCGTCATCACCCTGATAGCAACATGCTGCTTTGATGACCATTTGCAGAGTCCACATTGATTTGACCAAAAACACATACTGAGAGGGGGTGCACATAGTGAGGGCGTGCACGTTCATTGGCTGCATCGTGTGTTTTGTGTTGCTGCTCAGTAAACATTAGTAGGGTGGAGGTAAAAAAACATGCTGTTTGTGTACTCCATTTTCTACTTTAGCCATATGCCCATTGCATTGTATATAGCAGTGATTCCCAAACGCGTACTGCTTCAAACAATTCACCTGAAGCCATGTACCCACTACAGTAGCATTTATCTTAATAAATGAAATATTGAAGATAATTAATTCCGCTCTGCCACCCTTGCGCCATGAGGCGTTCAGGCGCACTCGTATTTGTTCATGTACTCCCCATGGAAATTGGTGTGTGCAGCCCTGGGAGTACACCCACCAATGATGTGGGTACTGATCACCTGTCAATCACAGGATGGACACATTTTCAATTAGGACCTGACAATACCAACACTGTGATGTCACGTTAATGCATCTAAAATACGCAAACACACAATTTAAAATACATTTTCATTAACTTTTTCTTGCTAGTGTCCCCTCAATGCAAAAATAAACAAAAATGTGACTTCACCACCTTGTGGAAGAATGACATGGGCTTAAGACTCATCATAACCACAAGCTGGTCTGAGCCCGGCAGCACGGCGCACTATAAGTTACCACCGTGAATAAGACTCAGGGACACTGTGGCTATGCGTCATGGAGTCGCACTCCTCGTTATATTCCCGTGTAGACTCCTTTGAAGCGAGGCAACATCTGTGCAGCGGAGGCGCTGCTCATCATGCTAATGAGCTCCCAGGCGCCATTTTTCTGTCTAAACACTCATGATTACAGAGCCAAAAGCTGACCTCCCATGTCACGCCGTAACTGTTGGCTTTAAGTAGGCCTGTCACAATAATCAATAAATCAGTTAGCACAATTAATAAGGACAAAGTCGATCATTTTGACGAGTCGATCATGCGTGTTTGTTTTCTCCGCTCTCTCTTTACCAAACAGGCTGGATGACAAGAGGGTTCACTCTGTCTCAGCACCTGGTTTTGTAGAGTAGTAAATGGAGTGAGTGAACCCTCCTGTCAGTCAATCGATATCATTTGGGGATGCTAGCAATTGCAGCCGGCAAGTAAGCAAATTCAAATATGAATGAAGGCACAAAAGTGATGGTTCCTAAGGTGAATGCCACAGCCTCAGTGTGGGAATATTTCGGTTTTAAACTGAATTAACAAGGTGAGCACATGAACACTAACGTGACAATATGTCGCAATCAGGGCTGTACAAAACTCAAAATTGAATTGAGAATGACCTCTAAAGTCCAATTCAATTCTTGGATATGAATTGCGGTTGCAAACAGAAAGGTCAATTGCAAGACAAATTTGAATTGCAGGAAGTAGAATTGAAATTCCTGAACATTGATGATGCACAACCACGGGGTATGTAACAATGAAGCTTTACAGTTTATACTTAAAACATAGTATATTAGAGTAATTGTTTTTTAAAACAAAAACTAACATTGAAAACCTACTCAGATGAAATACATCATTAAAAATGTAAAAACATTCATATTGTTAATCTCCCCGAATACCGTTCTTATCAAAGTCTTTAAAATTGCTGTCCAAAAGTCAATGCCACCTTAGACAATAGTACTCAGCCAAGGAAACAGCCGAGACTCTTTTCCTACATTGAGTCCCGAACAGCTGTGCCCCAATTGACAAAACCTCACTTCAGCTCCCAGTTTACTTGAGCACACATCGTTTGCCTGGAGATGCCAGTCGTTTATTGTTCTGAAAAGAAAACCAAAACATTTTCCCAAACCTACAGTAGCTGTACTTTCATGCAAAAACCTGCCCATACCAGCTCCCTCTGCACATGTTAAGGGGATCTTTGGTGGTGCCAGCAAGAAATTTAGACTAGAACAATGCAAATCATTAACAAAACATTTGAGCAACTGTTGAACCCTAGATGCAACAAACTTTACCAATTTAAGTACGCACATGATTAAAGCATTTAACAAAATATTGTTTTATTTTATCACTTTGAAATGAAGATAAATTACTAAACTTTTAAACATTAAGAAGTATACTTAATGTTAGTATCTGTACTTCTATTTGGAAGAAAAATGTATGTTAAAAGTATCTCCTTCTCACCGATATATTCAATTCAATTCAACTTCCTGCAATTCAAATTTCAATTCAATTTCAATATCCTGCTGAGCGGAGTCAATTCAAATTGATCCCCTGAATTGAATAGAATTGTGAAATTCAGAATTTTGCGCTGGCCTGATCACAATTGTTGGAAAGTAGTGGCAACAAAGAAGGGGATTACAACCAACTTGCATGCGCACCTCAAACACAACAATCCTGCTGCTTAAGGTGTAGCAGACACTTGGTCCCGACAATCAAGGCTTACTGAGATGTTTGGTCGGTAAAGCAAATATGCACAAAACAGCGCAGTGTACGCTGAAGAGATTTGATACTCCATTTTATTTAGTTTTTATTTCTGTATGTGGTTTTTATTTGAATGGGGTTTTTTTGCTATATACACTAAAGTTTATTCTTTATTCTATTTCTATTCTATTCTATTTTTACTTTTTGTTCTTGGTTAGGATTTTTGCAATTTTTGCTAAACAAGACAGTCAATTTTTTTTCTTTGTTTTTTTTGTTTTGTGTTTAACGTTTATTTTATCTAAAAGCACTTCACAACCTAAGTTTAATGTTAAATAGTCGAGAAATTAAAGGGTACTGCTTTTCATACAGTGTACCATATATTATCGTTACATTAATGAAACAAGGTCTCAAAGTAATGCTGACAATAATACAATTTCTCTGCAATAATTTGTAGGAAACTTATCGTCTAGCAAAATTTTGGTATTGTGAAAAGCCTAGTTTTACATCCACCCATAAATGAAAACATCACACCAAACGGCCAGCTTGCGAATTAACCTTCCACAACCTTCATGTTATGGGGATGCCAGGGGATGACTTTCAACATCTTTTGTGTGGTTTTGTTTGCTTTTCATCATATAACATTTAGAAAAATAAAAATGAACTCTATGCTACTACAAAATTTTTCTAAAAATAAACAAATTTAAATCTTATTTAATTTCAAATTAAATCAAATTAACTGGAATTTGCTTAAGACTGGAAAAGAGTAAAAATATTGTTCCTCTTAGCTGTAATGCCTGTGAAAAAAGAGGATACGGAAACCGATATGTGACTTTGGCTTTCTTAGCCCAAAAGATTCCCAACAGGCCAGGCCAAAGTAAAAGGCAACGAGGACGGGGTGGTTGATGCAAAATAACCATTGGCAGGTTCTGCATGCGAGCGCAGGGTGGCGCTGAGGAACCAGCACACCTGCCAGGAAAACATGATGGGTTGCACAGTTAAGGGTTTTTGGGTCTTGGGAAAAAGGTGGTAAAATCTTATTCTCGTTCTTTGTTTATAACCCTATATATGAATTGCCAGCATCACATTGACTTTTACACGTTTTGTTTTTTTTTGTCTTGTGCAGCATCATAACAGTTGAATGGGAGTCAAGCTGCCTTTAAGTGCTGAGCAAATTTGCTTTGCCAAGGGAGACTTCATAATCCAAATGAGTCTCCCTTGAGCCCGGCCCCACAGCAGGCTCCCCACAGAGGGGCAGCCCCACTCCGCCCCCCCAAGAGGCAACCGCAAGTCCACGCCGAAGACGTGCAAGGGAGTCCCGGCCGGACGCCACTCATCAGCCGAGCAAGGGCCACAGGAGGGCACGGACGCCAACCGCCAGAACACCACCCAGGGGCCGGCCAGTTACGGGCAAGCAAGGCATCCGCCCCCAAGCCCCCGGGCCCAGAAACCACCCACCCCCCAAAGCAGGGGCCACATTCAACACCCCGAGAGTCCCAGGTCGCCCCAGACACAGCTGCCGCGGGCCATCGCCTACCCCGAGGCCAGAGGTAGGAGCCTGTAGAGGGCCCATGGGTTTGCCGCTCCCAACAGAACCTCGTCCACCCCAACCCCAGTGCTCAAACACCCCAGCCCCAGTAACCACACCAAACCCTGTTCCCCCACTCACACATGCCAACACGCATACACCCACACACCTACATTTTCACATATGCACCTGGACGTGCCCCACCCCCAATGCAGCGAGCAGCACCACCACGAGCTCCCTCGAGACACGGGGCCACACCACCGTAGCCGGCCGCCGGGAATCCCACAGCCACAATCCTATGCACATGCGCACACACAGGCACGCACACGCACACGCACACACACACACACACACACACGACGGCCCTCCTCCCAGCATTGCAGCCGACTGAGACCCGGAGCCAAACCGACTCACTCCCCCCTAGGGCCCCCCGCCCCAGGGAGCATCCAAGAAAACAGGGGTGTAATAGGCCCCTCTAATCCACGCCAGTGGCCAGTTCTTCCCACCAGGTGACACGAGTCCCGCCACCCCAAAAATGAATGTAAGGTGTCTGTGAGTCTATGTATAGTGAGTAAGTGTAATTAAAACTGGGGAGTTTGCGGCCCCCATGGCACCACAGAAGGAGGTCATGTTTGTGACCCCCCCTGCCACACCTCTATGGAGCTTGCGCACTCCCCAAGATCCTATGTGCTTGTTTGTAGGTTGTGGGGGGGGGCGAGGGCCCGAGGCATAGTAGGACTGGGAGGAAAAAATATATATATAAAAATAATAATAATATTTAATTCTTTTTAAAAACAATTTTTAAAATTAAACAATAAAACGGGAGCTCAGCAAGAACACACATGATATCATAAGGAACATTGTCGAAGTTTGTGTTCCCAATGTCACTTTTGTCCGGTTACTTTGTACAGTTGCTGAGAAAGACATTTTCTCCTGGAACATTATGGAGGCTCTTTACAGAAATGAGTGTACATGTGTGACACGTGTGACAGCAAGGAACGTCACAGAGATGTGGAGAGTTTCTCGATAACAGCAGGCGCCTGCGGATTCATGATAAGCAAGCGAACGCTGGGGGGCTGTAGGGGGCAGGCACCCTCACTTTCCCTCATGAGGTGAAAGCCCAAAACATGACAGCAGACATCCTACGAGACTGACCTCTGGCTCCGCCCCTTCCTGATGACATCATGGAATCTCATGTAGCTTGTCATGGAAAACACTCAGTTGGACAAAATAGAGGGAGTTTATTTCTAGATGTTTCATTCTTTCTGTTGTTAAGGACAACCCAAAAGGGGAAATTAGAACACTAGAAGTAGAAATAATTTAGGGACAGGACACTGACTCAAAGAATGACTAATGGGTTTTGACTCATCCAAAGTCTGACTCCATCATTAGTCTCCGGTATATTCCAAAAACAAGTACAGCCCTCACAGAAAGCATTTTTATGACGGTATATCTTCTCAAGGAACATTACTAAAAAAAATAAAGTTTGATATACTGTATATACAGTATAGTAGCCGGTATACAGTTTGTATAGCAGTATAGACTAACTATCCACTGAAAACAAGTCAACCAACAGCCATTATTGTTGAAATAAATGGCAACAAAAGTGAGTCGCAAGGTAACAGTGTCTTCTATCAGGGATTTGTGGTGGCCATGTAAGGATCTGGGATGCACGAAAGCTGTAGGCACTGGGAATGGGGAGCCGCAGTTCATTGAGGGGAAAGAATAATTCCAACATGTACTGTGATATTTCGGTAAGTTTTTCATGTCAGACATCCTTACACTACACCTTTACAAAATAGCTGTATAAAGCAAGCGGAGAAATGTTCCTCTGAACCAATTATAAGACTTTCCATCATGAAATTAAAGAGAATCTAAAAAAATACTAACAATAAAAGCAAAACATTTAAATCACGGCCAAAAAGGTCTAGCCTGAACTAAAACTAAAACTGGAAAAGAAACCCCAATTGCTAATGCCTGAATATGACCCCTTTTAAACTGTATTACTATATATATAATAATATATAATAATATTATACATAAGGGATGTCACAAGACCTTGCAAGATTAAAGCAAAAATACTTAACACTCCCGGTTAAAAGTTTTGAACACCCCAATTTTTGCATTTCTTTATTTAAATTCAAGTCGGTTCAAGTCCAATGAATAGCTTGGAATGGTACAAAAGGTAAGTGGTGACGTGTAAGAGGTTAAAAAAAAAACTTAAGCTTACCCAAAACTAATGAATATTTCAAATTTATACAAAAATGCCTGTTTCAGGGACCACAAAATGGGTCAACAATTTAAAGCTGTTCTGCAGAAATGGAGGTTGATCTACCTTTGGCAAATGGTGCAACTAATTCCTACATGCGTTCCAAGTTTTGGAGTACTTACATAAAAGTAGTTTTTGGAACACATTGTGGTACTATACCTTCATGAGCATAAGTTGAACAGTACTCAACTGGAGAAAGCACTTTTTACACAAAAATGGCAAGAAAAAAGACAATTAACAATGGAAGAGAGACAGACCATCTTAACAATTAATAATGTAGGTTTTATCTCCAGGGAAATTGGAGTGTTATAAAACTTCTGACTGGTAGTGTATTCATATTGAAAACATTCATTCATTCATTCATTTTCTGTACCGCTTATCCTCATTAGGGTCACGGGGATGCTGGAGCCTATCCCAGCAGACTTTGGGCGAGAGGCGGGGTACACCCTGGACTGGTCGCCAGTCAATCGCAGGGCACATATTGACAAACAAACATTCACACTCACATTCATACCTATGGACAATTTAGAGTCGCCAATTAACCTAACATGCATGTTTTTGGAATGTGGGAGGAAACCGGAGTACCCGGAGAAAACCCACACACGCACGGGGAGAACATGCAAACTCCACACAGAGATGCCCAACGGAGAGTTGAACCCTGGTCTTCCAGATCGTGTGGCCAACATGCTACCCAATCATCCACCGTGCGGCCATATTGAAAACATTTCTACTATTAACAATGACTAGTCCAAATCAACTGTTTCCTCTTGCTAAGGCTGACATGGTAAGGGGGCTTTGTAGCTTATCAGGAGGCCAAGAGCGGAATAGTAATCAGTCTCTTCCCTCCGTCCTTTGCTTTGTTTGTGAGCAGTCTGACTTTCAGTGCCACCCTTATGATTCATTGTTGTTTATTAAGTCTTGTTGAGACGCAAGGTCCTTCTCCCACAAAGTCATGAGCAGCACAAGAAGAAGACAAAGACGAAGAGACTGCAGAATCAACGTGTATTATGCATACACTATTGTCTTTTCTATACATACCAGAGCTAATGAACGTGAAAAGTATCACAAGTTTGGATGAATCATTGTGTTGTCGTTAGGTGTGAATACTGTCGCTATTGTTATACTCTCCTGAGACAGCAGAATGTGACATCACGCTAGTCAACTTTTTTGAGCAACGAGCTTGCCAGCCATATTTACTTCGCCAGCCAGTCATTAGACTCGTTCACACAGAGATCCAGCAAAGTATCTATCCGTTTATCCACCTTTTATGAATCAGATCTTTACATGACATAAAATATTTGTGCAGCATTGACAATTGCTTCTAACATAACAAAATATAAATGCAATGCAACTGTACCTTACAGTAAAATTGCACATTTTGGAGAGGCTATTTATTGGGGCCAAGCTAAGGCACACCAGTACAATAATGATGCTGGCCTCTCAGCATCTCGATATATCACACCTGTGAGGTAGATGGATTATCTCGGCAAAGAAGAAGTGCTCACGAACAACATTTGCACACATTTGTCAACAGTATTTGAATAAATAGGCCAAATTGTATATATTTGAGTTCAGCTCATGAACGAAAGAGCAAAAACGAGTATTGAGTTTATATTTTTGTGTGTACATTGCAGCCTCTTGTGATACTGAGATGTATCAAAATATATTATTTGGTGTGTAAATGATAATAGGAACATTTCACAACGGTTTACTTAGCCCATGGGTGCCCACATTATTAAAATGACCAAGATCTACCTACTTCTATAAACATAGAATATATATATATGTATGTATATGTATATATATGTATATTTATACATACATATATATATATACACACACACACATATATATATGTATATTTATACATATATATACACACATATATATACACGTATATATGTATATATATATATACACACACGTACTAATATATATACGTGTATATATATACACACACATACATACACACGCAAACACACATACTATATATATATTTATTTATTTATTTGAGATGACCAATATTTGCTTTTTTGCCAATACTGTATATGATATGCCGATATTGTCCAAATCTCAATTTCCAAATCCGATATCAACCAATAAAAATACCAATGTGTGTAACATCACAAATCTCCTGTTGTGGAATTAACAATTAACCAAGCGAGGAAAAACACAGGTTGTGACAAAGTATACCCATGCAGTGGCCGCACTTGTTGCTTCAACGGCAACCAATATGGGAGTCCATAGGCTTATATACAACAGGTTTTTTTCAATCTGTTTTCATTGTAGGGAAAAACCCGATAACAATATCTACCGATATTGCATTTTTATACCAATATTGGGCCGGTAATATCGATGGACCGATCTTCGCGGACATCCTTTGTATATACAGTAGTATTTATGTACATTTAGGTTGCAAAACGAACAACTCACCTTGCCCCACACATTCTGCAAAGTTTATGTGTGTGATGACGGCCACATGGCTTAAATCCGAACCAAGTCCATATGGTGGACATTGCACAAGCTATTCCGTCTGTTTGCCGCTATTCGCTCTCCATTTTGTGGATCATGATTAGTTTGGGTCTGCAACTTCCGTGACTATGTAGCCCAAACTGATTTATTTTCTATCACCCATTACGACTACTACTACAACTTTACACTGAACACATTATTCATTCACTCCACAATCACACATGTAGTGGTAAACTGATACTGGTGGAAACATTTTGTGCCAGTGACATCTCCAAACATTACCAAGTATTTTATTTGCTCACAACTTTTGATTCTGCACTGGATGCTCAAACACTAACCATGATATAATGGTAATATAATATTGATAAAGACATTTTGGAAAGAGGGGCTGCACGGTGGTCGAGTGGGGTGGTCGAGTGGTTAGCACGTTGGCCACACAGTCAGGAGATCTGGAAGACCTGGGTTCTTCCAGAACTTCACACATCTCTGTGTGGAGTTTGCATGATCTCCCTGTGCGTGCGTGGGTTTTCTCTAAATTGTCCATAGGTATGAATGTGAGTGTGACTGGTTGTATGTCTTTGTTTGTCTATACTGTATGTGCCCTGCGACTGACTGGCGACCAGTCCAGGGTGTACCCCGCCTCTCGCCCAAAGCCAGCTGGGATAGGCTCCAGCATACCCACAACCCTAATGAGGATAAGCGGCATAGAAAATGAATGAATATGTAAACCGGGAGGTGTTTACGTGCCATTTTTTATTTACCCTCGCTGTTCTGAAAATTTAATTAATTGATTAAGATATTGCACTAATAACTGTTTGCTTTGTCACCTATATCATAGAAACTGGGATGTCAAGGTCTTCTTCATAAAGCGTTCCATATATTGACTAACATTGATTAGCATATTTAATGTACAAAATGTGTCAAAGTGGCCCCCCACATCCAAAGTGCCAAAACAACACTGTTGCACATAAACAACTACGGTGAACCAGTCTGTCGGATTAGTCAGCAATGCACTTACTAAATGTCAGTAAGGCGTCCAGACTGATAGGTAGTCAGTCATTGTCAATTAACCGGTCAGTATGATTCAGTCAAGGCCAACTAGTCAGTGTCAATTTGCCACTCAGTACATGTCAGTAAGACACCTAGACAGTTTTAAATCAGTCAACCAGCCATTTAGTCAGTGTAATTAAATGTCAGTAGCTTGTTAGTCAGTCAGCTGGCAACATGTTATTGCAGAGAAAAACATTGGGAGTGTTTCTCAAGCAGCAAGAATGATTGATGAGATGGATGTAGTACGCCACTTTACACTACTTGCCCGCTGCAAGTCAAAAGAAAATCTAATAAAAACTTTAAAGCACATCACACACAAAACATTTGTCACATTCTGTTGACAGCGACTATTCATAGCCATCTTTTGGGGCTTGAAAAAAAGGATATGTAATTATGCAGAGCTAATGAAATGATCCCACATCATTGTTGAACAATATGTCTTTGTACAAGTGACATACTTGGTCTATTTTTGGATTCAGTGTCACATTTGAGGATATAACAGAAATACACGTTCAAAAACTAAAATGATGCCATATCTTCCAATTTCCTCATGGAGCATTCAAGGAAGGTTAAGGAATCGCCCTTAGACTGGACATTTTGAATTATTGGAGTGGGTGAAAATGCCAGAAGTAAAAAAAGAAGAAATCAATCAATCAGGCCTTTTGCCGTTAGAGCATAGCAGTCATTAGGATGACGATTATTCATGTGAGTAGTGCTTTCTAGTTTGTCTCCGGAGAGTCCTCCGGCATGGTGGAGAATCCATCTACCTAATTGACAGACTGGCATCAAGCTTTAATGCGCACATACAAACATGGTTTATGTCTTCTTACGATCACACAGTCAATATTATAGTTTGTGCCAACATCTGCAGCTGAAGTCATCCCCAAGTTGTAACTAGACATAAGCCAACACATATGAGTTAACTTATTCAACTGAGGGCCACGTGCTGATATGGATACCAGGGTCATTCTAATGCTTTTTATTTTTATTTTTTTTTAAGTTTAAAATGACATTATATTTTGTATATTTAAAGCAGGACTGTCAAAAATAACCGGTTAACAACAGTAGTTAACTTCCAACCATCCATCCTTATTTCAATTATTTAAGGTAACATTTTTGGCTTCATTAACACATGTGCATGATGGCAAACCACACCCCTCTTATGAGCAGACAGAGGCAAGAGAGGCAATCCCGCAGAGGCACAGAGAGTCTGACACTTTTTTAAAAACCTGATCACATCAACAGCAATGCAATTTTAACACCATACTGTATATGTAACTATATGTAACACTTCTCTCCATCCTTCCTTGGAACAATACTTCCTGGTTCTCAAATTCATTGCAACCTTCAAAAACTCCAAGACGTCTGACCTTCACAATAAAACACTTCAGGTTACATCCTATAAGACTGCAATGAACAAAAACAGGGTATCAGAAAATAATGTTACACAAGCAGTCTTCAATTTTCCACGCAAAAAAAGAGCAATGACTGTGACAGCCCAATTTAATTGTCAAATAGAAATACATTTCAGAAATTGGCCAATAAAAACGGAATTTACTGTTAAATGCATTATTAGAAGAGTTTCGAAGTATATCAGTAGTATAGTAGTAGTAGAAGTATAGAAGAGTTTCAGCTAAAATGAAAGGAAAGGTGTACAAAACTGTGGTGAGACCAGCAATGTTGTTTGGGGTCTAGAGACAGTGCAGCTGAGGAAAAAACAGGAGGCAGAGCTGGAGGTGGCAGAGATGAAGATGTCGAGGTTCTCTTTGGGTGTGACCAGGATGGACAAGATCAGGAATGAGTACATCAGAAGGACAGCGCATGTTAGAGGTTTTGGAGATAAAGTCAGAGAGGCCAGACTGAGATGGTTCGGACATGTCCAGAGGACAGATAGTGAATATATTGGTAGAAGGATGCTGAGTTTTGAACTACCAGGCACGAGGACCAAAGAGGAGGTTTATGGATGTTGTGAAAGAGGACATGAAGGTAGTTGGTGCGAGAGAAGGGGATGCAGAAGACAGGATTAGATGGAGGCAATTGATTTGCTGTGGTGGCCCCTGAAGGGATAAGCCGAAAGGAAAAGCGAAGACTGTTAAATGCAGAATATCGCGGAAATTGTGAAAAAGTGAATGAAATGCTGTCATCGTGACGAGAGGGAACGTTGTGTAAGTATTTCCCTGACGGACGGCTCAATCATGGTAGAATCTTATTACCACTTTAAACCGTCCCATCCCGAACTAAACATGTTGAAATGGCGATAAGCGGCTGCGAAAGTTGGTGGAACCTCCTCTTAGCTTCGCTTAGTTGTTAGCTTAGTTTAGCATGCAAATGAGGTTGTGTGTGCGATTCGGGCAGGATGAGTATTATTTCACCAAGCTGTGTTTTACCACTTTAATGTGAGGAGCATTGTACAATGCTCGAACGCAACGTGCAAGTTCAGTCAAAAAAAAAAAGACAACAAGCACCCCCGCTCATCTTAGTCGTAAAGAGACATTCTCAACAGAGAACATGTTTCGGTCCTTCAAATTAAAAGCCCTATTTGCACCATCCATGTCATCTAACCATGTAAACAAAATAAGTATGTCATAAATATATCTTACATAAACAATTGAAATTGCATCGCTGACTACATCTTCTATAATAACAAGTATGGGCCTTACAGTTGTTGAAGATTTTGTAGCAATGTGTGCAGAGGCTGACATCCCATTAGAAATGTTAGCCAGGCTACTTCAATTTCTCAGTTCATTGATGGATCGCATCAATAAATGTAAGGATGTTTGTATTCAATTAACAGACAGTATATTCACTAACCCAAAAGTCACAAACTCAATGCAAGTAAAAATAAGTGTAAAGTGTAAAAAACAGAATTCTAAAAAATTAAAAACAGAAAAAACGAAATTTGGGAAAAAATAAACCAGAATTTGTGAACAAATAATGTCAGCATTGTTACAGTGAACAAAGATTATTACAGTTGAGAGTGTTAAAATATTAAAATAATAAATTGCCTGTACAAGTAATATAGCTACAGACATGGGCACAGTTTGACACTTCCTATGGAAAAATATTTTCATGATTTGTATCCAAATGTTTCTCATTCAGATTGTGCTTTAAGAGTATGCAAATGTTGATAATTTACATTTCCATTGTAATGCAACAAATGCATTTGAAGAGTTACTATTGATCAGACTACATACAAATGTGTCATTGCTGTCTAAAAAAAAAAAGAAACATCGTTATTTACACTCAGTCAGCATCTGTGGAATTGCGGTCAAACATAAATCATCACGTTCATGATTTCAACCGTTTTGACACCCCAACACATAGTATATATGTCTTTCAGAAGACCCTCTAGAGCAGGGGTCTCAAACTTGTGCCATGGAGGGCCGAGACCCTGCAGGTTTTTGTTCCAGTCGGTCACTACAGCATTTTATTACATTTTATGGATCAACACAATTTGAGGGAAAGACCTCAGCACCTTCTTTCGTGACCATCTGGAAAGAAAACCTGCAGTGTTTTTAACCCTCCATAGAGACCACTGCTCTTGCCAGTCTAGTTGGTGCTTTATTTCAGAATGACACTGAAATTCCATGGGTGGAACAGAATGGGTGGTGTGGGGTAATTATGTATGTTCAATATTCCTCTTTCAGGGAAATGCACCCCTCGAGAGTTTCATTTCCTAGTTTGTCTTTGTCACACCGAGAAGAAGTGTGACTACTAACAGGCTCCTTTTAGAAGAACATATGTTCGGACATCTTCTCCTTCATTGGCCAGCCTTGCATTAGTCAGCCTCAGATGACTGCTGGTGGAGCATCTTGTGACCGAGAGCATGGCGAAAAAAAACACTATAACAAAAAAGCTTCACAGTCTTTTTGGACTGAAAACCAGCTAGACAATGTGACACCACACATTCCTGGAGTGTTTTTTATTATTAAAAGAATACTGTTCAGGCTAGCACAGGCAACCATTCATCCTAATAGGTGGGAGGGGCCTAAATGGCTGCCCAATCAGAGAGCAGCAGAGTGGGACAGCAAAAAGGACCTCCATTAACAACCCACAGTACATTCATTTTTAGCAGTTAGTAAAAAAAAAATGCTGTAAGCAAATATGTTAAGATTGCTGACAAAGAACAAAAACAACACAGAAAACATGGAATCATGGAAAACCATGGATTAGGCAAGGATGACAGGCAGCTGCAGTGCTGCAGTCCAAGTAATAATAAAGCTCAAAGCACAAAATTTAAGAAATTAAAAGTCAGGTTTTGTCTTTCTTATGGAAATCAAAGTGTGCACAATTATTATGTAACTACATGAAAACGCATTTTAACATCTGACATACAATACTTCCTTTATTTATTTGTATCATTTGGTATTGTATGGTGCTGAAAGACTTGTTGCCCCATTGAGGACTTTTCAGAGTCATTTAAATTTTAGCCTGATCAAAAAAAGCTGCCTACTAGTTGCATACACCTTGATTAGGGCTCACACCCTCCATCATTAAATAAAAACACATCAGCAGATATGTTTCAATACAATAAGTATTCAACTTTATACAGCTTGGAGGTGGAACATATGCTGAAAAATCACCATATGCTCTGAATTATTACTTGACTCATCATTGTGCGCCATGAAATTTGGATCAGTGAGTCAAAGATACCCACACATATTATTCATATATAATCAGAATAATTTGCTCATATGGGGGTGGGCGTGATAAAGGTTAAAGAAAAAATTTCTTTTCAATGCAAAAACTGTGCCTCATAGGTGGGAAAACCTGGCTGCAAACATAACTCGGTGACACCAGTGGGAGCGTCGCAGAAAGTAAAGCAGTTTCATGATGCTAACTAGCTAAGGTAACGCACGCACACACTCGTGCACTCCTGCCCCGCCCCCCCCCAACCACACACACACACACACAAGCACATCCTCCACCCTCTGGCATGAAGGCCTTTTCTTGCTGGTGAACTCTGAAATGAAAAGCCACTGTTCATGTGATTTCAGGGGCCGGGAATCAAACAGAGGAACCAACATCCACAGTCACATGTCACAGGTCACATGTGAGCCAGGGGAGAGTAGCAACACTCCAACAATGAAAGTACTTTTTACTTCCATGACTGGATGCTCATTGTGTGCAGGCATGCAGGCCAAACATGGCCACGCCCAGCTTCCCAAACAAACACCACATTCCATCTAAACAGAGCAGAAGGCAGGGATCCAAGCGCGCTCCACGTTGCCGGGTTTCCTGTTGGCACGGCGCCGAGGCAGCGTTTTGACGAGGCGACCCAAAACAAACCACTGAAGGACTCTCTGCAGAGTCTGCAGTCTGGAAGGGGAAGCCATTCGTCACAGGGGTTCTCCCCACAACCAAAAAAAGAAATCTAAAAATTCAACCACCAAAAATCCATGACAGCATGTGGAAACTGTGGCTACCAAACTCGACACACTAAAAATAAAGCAGACTTCACTTTTCTAAGTGAAATCTGTTCCATGACACTACTTGACTGGCAAGTTTCAAGTTAAGTTTCAAGTTTTTCCAGTAGGAAATAGTGAATGAATCTGTTCCAAGGTCAAACTGTTGCCATAACAAAATGTTACATCATATTTTTCATACACAAATATGACACACATTCACATTTTATCTGGTTCTTTTAACTATAAGAGTACAACGTAGACCTCTGTCAAGGTCAAACAATCCCTTTACACGTCTGTATCACTGCAGTGTAAGTGGACTGTAATGGCTTACATTTTAAATTAAACTAAGCTTTATCGAAATGTGGTGAAAGTGGATGATTTCTCACAACACACCAGACACTACGCCACGGCACAGGGGTTGAAAAACACTGCCATAAGACTACTGAAGAAAGCCTCTAATGTCCCTTTGCATGTGAAAGCACACTTTGTTTGGACTCTGCTGTAGTCCAAATGCAATAACTGCTGTAAAGTGCGCTTTATCTGCCCGCTGGCAATTTGCACCACTTATGAGCACACACTACTTATAGGTTATTGTTTATTGTGTGCATGGCTACTGTTGACTGTCCACTGCCTGCTGTGGTGCTCTTCCATTGCACTATGTTATGATTAATTATCTTGGTCGGATTCCGAGTAAAAAAGGATGACGAATTACAAATGGCATATGAACCAAAAATTGTCCATCCATCCATTTTCTATGCCGCTTATCCTCATTAGGGTCACGGGGATGCTGGAGCCCATCCCAGCAGACTTTGGGCGAGAGGCGGGGTACACCCTGGACTGGTCGCCAGTCAATCGCAGGGCACATATAGACAAACAAACATTCACACTCACATTCATACCTATGGACAATTTAGAGTCACCAATTAACCTAACATGCATGTTTTTGGAATGTGGGAGGAAACCGGAGTACCCGGAGAAAACCCACTCACGCACGGGGAGTACATGCAAACTCCACACAGAGATGCCCAACGGAGATTTGAACCCAGGTCTTCCAGATCTCCTGACTGTGTGGCCAATGTGCTAACCACTCAGCCACCGTGCGGCCGAACCAAAAATTGTGCAGCTGACAACATCACCAGCGTCCAACCAGGAAAGTGCAGGGTCACGAGGAGGAAGCAGTTGATCTTCATTGCTTCAGTGTCACTACTAAGCACCTAAACTGGTACTTGATGTCAATATCATATCTCCTTCCAACTTCCTGCTCTGATCAATTACTGCGACACGCTTGGCCAATACGATCTGGCTGATGTGACACGTCTTCTAACACGTCGTGAGCTTTGATAAAGTAACTGCTTTGCTCGTAACATGCACAGTAGAGCTCACTTTATGTGAAAAACATTTACATTTCACAAACCATGAAGATGTACCTTCATTGAGGTCGTAAATATTTCTGCTCCACACAGAAACGTCGTTACACTGTTGAGGACTGAAAAATGACTTTTTAAAAAGGCAATAACTGAACTATATGCGGATGAGGGCTAGTCAAATGATGACTTTGGATAAGCCCCAAAAGGACAAGGACGTATTTGGTATCTGGTTTTCTATGCCGCTTATCCTCATTAGGGTCATGGGTAATCCAGGTCGCCAGTCAATTGCAAGGCAGACAAAAAAAACCATTCACACTCACATACATGCCTATGGACAATTTAGAATGTCCAATCAATCAGTGGTTCCCAAACTTTTTTTGCCATGCAAAAAAAAATAAAAAATTAGGGTACAATGAGAAAACCTATGCACGCACGGGTAGAACATGCAAACTCCACACAGAGATGCCCAAAGGAGCTTCGAACCCCAGGTCTTTCAAATCTCCTAACCGTTTCCACAAACGTACATACAGTATATTCACCCATCCATCCATCCATCCATCTTGCCGCTTTGTCCTACTAGGGTTGTGGGGGTATACTGGAGCCTATCCCAGCTGACTTTGGGCGAGAGGTGGAGTACACTCGCCAGTCAATCATTCACACTCATACCTATGGACAATTTACTTATTTCTTTGTGTTAGATCATTAAAAGTGTCTGTCATGTTTACAGTATATATTATAAGATTTAATTATGTAATAACTATATAAGATGTTAGCGTGTTAACATGCAAGTGACCCCTTGCACCTCTGGAGCCAGGCATGGAGGTGGGGTACGATGGCGAGCGTCTGGTGGCCGGGCCCATAAGTCTTATTATTTCTGATTACTGTATTGGGTAATATGAGTGTAAATGTAACTTTAGGGGTGTTATCTCATGTCTAAAGGGCTCTAATAATGCTTAAAAAGTGTATTTAGAAGGTGTTAAACAGGTTTTCTATGTTCTACCTCCAAATTATTCAATTTATAAATAAGGAATCTTACTTCGCTGAAATTCACAGATTAGCCGTGGTACCGAGGGATTACTAGCGGTGCTTTCCCAAAAAAGTAACATGATTATTACCAGACAGCAACACACGCAAGGACAAGTCTTATTTATAACTTGCAAAAAGATCATTGCAACATTTGGGTCTCACAAGATGTACTTTTTCTTCCATCCTGTGGGGGGCAGCGATGTTTGTTAAAGTGCTCTACTATGTTAGTGAAGAACGTAACATGGTCACAAAAGCAGGGTTCATATCAAAGTAGTAGTAGCATTAGTGTTGCTTGTTGAACGTATTTGATTCAGATTTGAGTAAAATTGTGAAATAAACAAAATTCGTAATTATGCTGGCTGATGACACCAGGAAGTAGGCGACCCATGGGGCCCGGTCGGGCACAGCCCGAAAAGGTAACGTGGGTTCCCCCAAAGGGGTCGGGCAAAGAGAGCTGGGTGGCGGCCGGAGGAGGAGACTTTGGGGGTCTGATCGTCGGCTACAGAAGTTAGTTGTCGGTACGTGGAATGTCACCTCTCTGAGCTGGTCCGTGAGGTGGAGAAATTCAGGCTAAATATAGTCGGACTCACCTCAACGCACAGCAAGGGCTCTGGAACCAGTCCTCTCGAGAGGGGCTGGACTTCATTCCACTCTGGTGTTGCCAGCAATAAAAGGTGATGGGCAAGGATGGCAATTCTTGTTGCCCCCCGGCTCCAAGCCTACACGTTGGAGTTTAACCCAGTAAACGAGTGGGTAGTTTCCCCTTTACTTCGGGAAGGAGGACAGGTCCTGACTGTTGTTTGCGCTTATGTGCCAAACAGCAGTTCAGAATACTCGCCCTTTTTGGAGTCCTTAGAGGAAGTACTAGAGAGTGCTACTTCGGGGGATTCCCTTGTTCTGCAACATGACTTCAAAGCTCATGTTGGCAGCAACAGTGAGACCTGCAGAGGTGTGATTGGGAGGAACTTAGCCTTAGGAACTTAGGGAGGATCCTAACCCGAGCCTTGTTTTGTTATTGGACTTTTGTGCTCGTCGCGGACTGGCGACCAGTCCAGGGTGTACCCCACCTCTCGCCCAAAGCCAGCTGGGATAGGCTCCAGCATACCCGCGACCCTAATGAGGATAAGCGGCATAGAAAATGAATAAATGAATGAATGAATGCCCGTCACGGATGGTC
Source organism: Oostethus manadensis (assembly GCA_024372805.1). Taxonomy (NCBI): domain Eukaryota; kingdom Metazoa; phylum Chordata; class Actinopteri; order Syngnathiformes; family Syngnathidae; genus Oostethus; species Oostethus manadensis. The sequence continues at coordinate 3,922,118 of QODF01000029.1, forward strand.
TATAACAAACACCATGTTCAAGCATAAGGGTGTCCACTTTTGCACTTGGCACCAGGACACCCTGGGCCGCAGTTCGATGATTTACTTTGTGGTTGTGTCATCGGACTTACGGCCACATGTTTTGGACACTCGGGTGAAGAGAGGGGCAGAGCTGTCAACCACCTGGTGGTGAGTTGGTTCCGATGGTGGGGGAGGATGCCGATCAGACCTGGCAGACCCAAACGCATTGTGAGGGTCTGCTGGGAACGTCTGGCAGAGTCCCCTGTCAGAAGGAGTTTTAACTCCCACCTCCGGGAGAGCATTGCCCATATTCCGAGGGAGGCAGCGGCTATTGAGTCCGAGTGGGCGATGTTTTGTGCCTTCCTTGTTAATGCGGCTGATCGGAGCTGTGGCCGTAAGGTGGTCAGTGCCTGTCGTGACGGTAATCCCAGAACCCGTTGGTGGACACCAGTGGTGAGAGATGCCGTCAAGCTAAAGAAAGAGTCCTGTCAGGCCGTTTTGTCCCATGGGACTCTGGAGGCAGCTAACAGGTACCGTCAGGCCAAGCGGGTTGGGGGTTGGGGATGAGGTCCTGCCTCAAGTGGAGGAGTTTAAGTACCTCGGGGTCTTGTTCTCAAGTAAGGGAAGGATGGAACGCGAGATGGACGGGCGGATTGGTGCGATGTCTGCAATGATGCGGACTCTACATTGGTCTGTCATGGTAAAGAAAGAGCTAAGCTGAAAGGCTCTGCTTTACTTCAGGAATGAATGGGATGAGAACAGCTGGACTCAAACATGACACACTGAGACACACACACACACACACGTGCACCCATACATATTTGTTCAGTGTGTAAGGACAGGGAAGTGAAATCCAGACTGTTGCCAACACAACATGAGGAAACCATCAAGCCTCCACTTCCTGTTGGCTGCATCTCCGCCCACCATCTGCTCACTTCCCCTCTAAAGCCAAGCCTCTCTCACCTCTCAGACAGACATCACAACATGAAGGGTGCACTTCCTGACCATTTATCCCAAATAAACCATGACATTTTAAAAGCCCTTAATAAACATCTGTCATGTCATCTTACATATATCTTTTGTGCATTTTTACAGGAGACATGTCCAAATGAGGCAGAGTGGACATAAACATATTAAAGTGATGCCATGTGAGGAGAGAAGATGACAATCAGGCATTGGTAAAGGTTGTAAAGGTGGGTACCCAACCAACACGTCTAACAAATCTAAATTCAGTGGGTAGAAAAAATCGTGGCCCGCCTTTGACGCGCTGCCTCTAACCAGTCAGAATCAGACACGATCACAGGATGTGTAAATGTTTTTGTCGTCCTTTAGAGTCTACCATAGCGCCGCTGTGGCTACAGATGTAGATTACGATTCACCAGTAATCTACAATTTCAATGGTTAAATATTTACATTCTGGTTGAAATTAGCCCTGTGAGAAATGATGAGGTCAGAGGTCATTCACCACATTTAGATGCGCTAAAACAGTCCAATTTTCACACTTCTATGTTAAGTCCCCGTTTACATACATCTTAAATTTGACCGTTTGAAATGAAATGCTGTGTGCCCCCAAAAACCTAGAGGGCAATTTTAGTTATTTCAGCTTGTTTAGTGATGTAAGGAAGAAAATTACACATGTCAATAACTGTGGGATAGTTTGAATGTATGTTTAAATGACGTCTGGGTTATGGTGCTCCTCAGAGGCATAAAAATCGTCCTGTGTGGCCTTCTTTGACGGAATAATTAAAAACAAACTTTCCGCAATTCGTGATTTATTTCTAATTAATGGATTACATGTCATTGACATTGTCTAAATTGTTGGATATGAACATTCCATTGTTATTTCGCTAAATAAAATAAGATTGAGTATGTTGGTTGTGGTTGTACTCCTCAGTCACTGAAATATATCCATTTAGAGGCAAAGTACATTTTCTATACCGCTTATCCTCGTTAGGCTCGCGGGTATGCTGGAGCTTATCCCAGATGACTTTGGACGCCAATCAATCGCAGGGCAGACATACAATCCTTCACACTCACAGAAAACCCACCCATGCACGGCGAGAACATGCAAACTCCACAAGTACCCAACGGAGATTCGAACCCTAAACCGCCTGACGGTGAGGCCAACATGATACCCACTCATCCACCGTGCGGCCCCAACCCCAAGGTCAATTTGGGAAATGTCACACTCTTAATATAGCTTGAGAGTGTGATGTACAATCTGGATCAAATAATGAAAAAGCAAAGTGATGGTTTAAATTTCAAACTTTGTTAGACCCAATATAAAAAAAATGAATAAAAATTCAATTGGATGCAATTTGGATAAAATCTATTTTGTCATTACAGCTTGTAATCTTACTGGTCTGGTCAACTTTCTAAAAATCCAGTTTTGGATGGCTCTGCATGCTGTGTTTTACAGAGGGGGGTTTTTCCCACTGATGTCACAAAATCCAGACTTTTTTATTTTGGCAAGGTGCAATGGATTCCCACGTGTGCAATACGCAATACGAAGTTGGACTATCCATGATATCCATAATACATTTCGCACTAGCACTAAGAGGTGAAAAGAGAAGACTTAACTGATAACCTGTATCACACAGGCTTTCTGTTACATGTAACTGACTGTGGCAGTGCGCCGCTACAAAATAAAAGCCGCCTTGAATTAAATTCTGTTAGTTTGTTTTTTAATTTAATATATTGTATGAACTCATATGTATATATACATATGATATATGATATATACATATAATATATATGATATATACATATAATATATATGATATATATACACATCTACTGTATATATATATTATATGTATATACACATATATATATATCATATGTATATACACAGATAGATAGACAGCTTGCTAGCTTCATGCCCATATTTACCACATATAGTTTGAAAACCATTTTAAAATGTTTCACTGTGCTTCATTTTGATGGGCATGCACTGGAAGCGCCTGTCTGCCTTGCTGTCACTTGATCATATGTAACCAGATATGCCACACGTTTTGTGCTGACTTTCACTTCGTTTCTTATTATCGGGAGAATGAATAACAGCCCGCAAAATGTGTAGTCAACTCACAACAGCTCGTCACAGGCTAAGCCTACAGTAGCTATGTCAGTGAGTGTCATCGCTGACGTTTCAATCTCACTCACTTCCTGGCATGTTTGTATAAATATGTTGCTTGTCTGGTGGCACCTAGCGAGCTCATTTTTGTCATTTTGCCATTGAATTAAATTAAAAACAGTTTTACAGTGTTATGCTGGTTGTTGAAATAAGTTACATTAATAAGTTAATAAAATAAATAGATTTAAAAATGTGATCTTTATCATAACAAAATTGCAAATGCAGCCGTGGCACAACAAAGCAGCTGCAGCAGTTCCTTGCAGCCCACCACCAAAGTTTCAAAAAACTCCTAGGAGAAACACTAGGTCATCCTCCATTTAGTCAGCCTAAAAAGATAAGGTTCTGGTTGCTCATTTGTCCTAAAGTCGTCTTCCATGATTAGTAACTGCACAGACGTGTTGTTTGTATGCCGCTGTTGTTGATAGAGGTAGCAACAGCTCCTATCAGCTATTTGAATTCAATGCGCCTAGGAAAGAAGTTCCGGTAATGTTTTTAATGATCAAAATAAGGCAAAATACTGTTAGTATTACATTTTACATGTATGTGTTATGTATATGCACAGTATATGTTATGAATGTACCTGTTATTGCATGATCACAGCATGTATCTAAAAACGTTGTTAGAGGTTTTTTTGGAGGCTTTATCATCTAAATAGGTGGGTCCCATGACATGCACTGTTAGATCCCTCATACTAACTCGCTTTTTCTCAAAACGCACAAAAAAGGGAAAGATGTGTTCATGTTTGACATTGTGGATGATGGGCAAAATTCCCCCAAAAGTGCATTTTTCCTTTGATGTTGCCCATTATAGACATATTTTATTTAATGTTTAATATTTATCATTTGTAGGACTTTATCAAAGTGTGAAATCACACTGACGTTGGACATCTTTGCAAAGAATACAAAGCTTTGGACAGAAGGTTGAACACCTCCCTAGAAGAAATGATCTCTGGAAATGTCTAATGTCAACAAGTCTCTCTGTTCTCTTGCTGCAAATAAGCGTCGGTGGCATCCACACAGAGGTGCCAACAGGATTGACGACTGTAAGAAGAACTCGCGAGAGCGCCCCCTGACACACGCTTACATAACCGCGGCGTGGGTGCAGCTACATGCGGCGCTTGACAGGTGTCTAGTGGGCGGCGGCGTGGGAGTGTGTGCGTGCGAGTGTATGACAGACAGGCAAAGGGAAGCCAATCAAAGTGTTGCTTGCCATTAATAATATTTCCATCACGTCTTAAATTGCTGACAATAAGGAACTTTTTAAATAAATGAAACTCATTTTGCATGGTCACATTTTGATAGTTTCACATGAGAACTAAGAAACACTTTTATTCCAGTCTCATTTTGACATCCTTTCGAACCAATACACAATACAACCAATGATAATGTTATAATAATATATCCCCATTCACAGTGACAGGTTTACATCACTGCATCATGCAGAGATGGGAACATTCTTAATGCACAAAATAATCAAACTTATTTTGTTCATGTGATGCACACAGAGCAATGAACAACTTCATGCTCTACCACGGTCTCCTTCCGCCATGAGACGTTCAGGCACACTCGCAATTGTGACTGTTAAGCTTTAATAGTTTTTCATTTTTATTCACGTACCCCCTGTGACAATCACTGTACCCCTAGGGATAGGCGCAACTCACTTTGGGAACTTACAGAGTACAGAGTCATCCCGCGCTACGTTTCGGTTAAAATTTCCCAGCTTCACTCTATCTTGGTTTTTATAAATATATTTGTAAATTAGTAAAAACAAATCAGCATATTTAAGCAGATTATATGTCATTCATTCATTCATTCATTTTCTATGCCGCTTATCCTCATGTATTTGTCTAAATTAAACATTTATTTTAACAGCATAAAAATGACAACATTTACTAAAATATAAATGTAAGACATTCAAAGTGTGAATGTCTACAAAGAATAGTCTACATTGCTCAATGTCTTTGCCCACGACACGCTAAAAATAATCTCCGAACCGACCTTCTTGTCCTCCATTTACTGTGACACACAGAAGTACGAGTGTTATTTATGTCTGAAATTGCTTATTTTCTTCTCTGATTATATCTACTATATTGGGTAATACGAATGTGAAGGTGACTATAGGGATGTTTTTTCATGTCTAAAGGGCTCTACTAATGTTAACACGCATTTTTAGAAGATTGTAAACATGTTTTTTATGCCACAACTACAACAATATTCTATTTAGAAAAAAGGAATCCCACTTTGCGGAAATACACCTATCATGGTCAGGTCTGGAACCAATTAACCACGACAAAAAAGTGATTATTGTACATTAACCTAAAGCATCCCAAACATGTTCAGTAGGTGAGTATGGCCATGCAAGACCTCAAATGTTTTCAGCTTCCAGGAATTGCGTACAGCTCTTTGCCACACGAGCCTCGCATCATCCTGCTGCACCATGAAGTGATGGTCATGGATAAATGACACCAATTGGCCTTAGGATCTGGTCAGGGTATTTTTGTGCATTCGAAATGCCTTCAATAAAACGCACCAATGTTCGTTGTCCTTAAAGGGCTGACAAAGCAAAAATGAGTGTGACATTGTGCTGAGCTGTGACACAAAATTAGATTTTTTTTTAATATCAAGGAGTTCCCTGCTTCATCAAATCATAAATAACTCAAGTACTTTTTATGACTTATCTTCTTCCATGGGGTGACTTCCTTCCCGCCAGCAGGTCTATCAAATAATAATGAAGGCCAACAGCTCTATTATAGCCACAAACAGAGGCTCAGTCGTATCTTAAATATAGAAGCCAGCTTCCCACTGCTGCACTGCGGCCATTCATAATTGATGTCCACTTATGTAAGATACCATGCCTGCGCTGCTGAATCGCAGCAGGCAGGACTACGGTGGGGGGGTTCCCAAATTCCTCGCACTGATAAAAGCATCAACAGCAGCGTAACAGGTCATATGACTTGTCCAGGTCACTGCTCAAAGATACTCCTTTAATAAAACATGCTTTTCCTTTGCTTTTCTCAAGGGATGAATGTCTTTATCTCAATAAATATGGTATGCTAAAAGTACCATATAAAAATCTAAATTCAAACCCACTCAGTGGAACACAAACCGCCACGAAGGCCGAACAAGCCTAAACATTTCTGAGTCACTTGACTGAAACCCGTGACCCTCAAAGCAATACTGTTGGTCTGGTGGGTCACTGGCCCACCTGTCTCTATTTCAAGTAGATTTGTAACAGCTAAAAAAAAGTTTAAAAAATTTCTTACACTTGCACCTTTATTAAGATCCTCACCCAAATGTTATAATCCATCTAAATATATCCATCTGAAATATCTACAAATTTCTCACATGTCACAGAGGGCTTTAAAGAATAAAGCAACACTGCAAAGACATGATTTTTAATTCCCAGGCTCAACATTCTACACGGCATCTGTAGCGAGTCCTTTGTCTAACTCCTCCACCTGAATGAATGTGTTTGGCCGTGTCGCTGCTGGGATATCTATCAGCAACTCATCCGGTATGCATGGAGAGCCTGTTACGTACATAATTCTTGTTTAATGCCGACACCGGCCCAAGCAAAGCTTGTATTTACGCCCAGAACATTTGCAGCGGAACAGGACAGTGTTGATAGATTTGCTGTGGAAGACGAGTTGAAGTGCTATTACTGGGAACGACTAGAGGCCGCCACTGAATTGAGCCATAAATCCGAAACAGGGTGAGGGCATGGGCTGATCCATCTAAAGTCAATAGAATAAATGCAATTAACCGTCATTGCTTTGGTTCATCCGCTCAGAACAGTCCGATCCATTTAAAAATCAAAAACACAAAAAGGATTTGCCGCAGGACAACGAGAGCTGCGACAAGCTTCAGTCCCAGGCCGACCGACGCGCCACTTTTCAAAGGATCGCTGATGCGAACATAAAGCAGCCTCTCATAAACATCCAGCTCTTCAATATCCGAACAGGAATCCACTCTGCAAGGCGTTGTTTGTGACGATGATTATCAAACTTCCGCCAGATGACGTTTGACAGACTGAGCTGCCCGTCTCGCTTCATCCCGACTCGTAAACGCCGATGAGGTGACGCGCCGTTTTGATTTATTAGTGTGCGGCCGACATACGATGAGACGCACTAGTAGTTTGCTGGCTTGACTGACACATTAGCTGGCCTGTTGGCTAATTAAATACTACAGTATATATGCTGCCTGATGGGGCAACTCTGAGCGTTTTTCTTCTCCAGGCCTGTCTAATAGCGAGTCATATTTCCACTGACACTTGTGCGAATTAAAGTCCGAGTTAGGCAACTAGTGCTGACGAATTCATTTTCACAGGATTTGACTGACCCGCAGTCAGACACATCCCTCATATGATGCCTTTGAGGACTTATTTTCAGTCCAAACTACAACTCACCATCCAATTTTAACTGGCCCGTATCAGCGTTTAAAAATATAATGGACCTTGGCCCAGAAAGTATGTAATATGCACTTCTTAGTTTAAACAGTAAGTGGAACTACTGTCTTGAACAAGGCAGAGTCTCCCCAAATAATCCCAAAATAAACATTGTTCAGGGTAACCAGAAATGGCGGAACCAAAGAGACGCAAGAGAAGTTATCGCTTACTTGTCAGATAGCCGAACTTGGCCAGGGTTAGCAGAGCAAGCGAGTGCAACTCAGGCAGAATGTGTGCATACAACGTATTGTGTATACTGCTTGTTAATAAAGCGATTGGAAATGCATCAGAATCCCCACAAGCACGTGCATTACATTTGAGGATTTTGTATGGCATGAGGCTGACATGCCATTAGACAAGCTAGCCAGGCTGCATTCATTTCTGAAATAGTTGCATTACATCAATAAATGCACACACTATAAAGGTGGTAAGATAATTGCAATAGGGCCATATATGCATGGAGATGCTTTGGGGCTAAATCAATTGACGACGTTTACTCCTCTTCCACTGGGTGATAGCTCAAGCACGGTGTGCTGAATCTGGGCAAAGGCTGGTAGGTACCGAAACATTGACACCCATTGACACTTGGAGCTAAGTAGCTGACCTACCAGTTTGCTCTGTAGTTGTTGCTGTAGTAGCAATAGTAGTATTAGCAGTGACACTGACAGTGCACAACATTGACAAGTTGCATAGTTTGAGGAACGAAAACAAAAACACGTGTGCACTTTTCTATGTAAATTGCAGATTATTTAATACCTTAAATAAGAAATCAGTGCATTAACGCTTAACAGTTACAAACCAATGCACGTTTTAGTAGAACACGTTACATTTACCATTTACACCAGTGGTGTCCAAAATGTCCAAAAATGGGAAAATAGGGCTAAACCATGTCAAGACAGGAAGCAAAATAATAACGCCAAGATTTGTCTTTAATTATACTGTACAACTTTCATTATGCTTTTTACAAAATATTTAAAAAGAACATATACAATGTTCCTTCGACATTTTAGTATGTCGCCCTCGGTGGAAAAAGTGTGGACACCCCTGTTTTAAACAAAAAAAGCCACCAACGAGTCACACTGTTGTGCGCATGCCAGGACACAACGATGTTAATTGTCAGAAACAAAAAAAGGCCACAAAATCGCTCTTTACTCTCTTAATGTATGAAAATATTAACCATGTCTTACTGATAGACTTCACCTGTTATACTACAGAGAGCTCTGACTGGCTGCTATGTGACTGGAAACGCCTGTTTTTATGGTTTAATGTTGTAAAACATACAGATAAGTTGCAAAAAACCTAACAATAATGTGGGACGGACAGAGATTCATATAGCAAGAACCAATTCAAGATGTAGGCCGCACGGTGAATGAATGGGTAAGCATGTTGGCCTCACAGTCAGGAGGCTCAGGGTTCGAATCTCCATTGGGCATCTCTGTGTGGAGTTTGCATGTTCTCCCCGTGCGTGTGTGGGTTTTCTCCGAGTACTCCGTTTCCTCCCACATTCCAAAAACATGCATGTTAGGTTAATTGGCGACTCTAAATTGTCCGTCGGTATGAATGTGAGTGTGAATGATTGTTTGTTTATATGTGCCCTGCGATTGACTGGCAATCAGTCCAAGTGTGTACCCCGCCTCTCGCCCAAAGTCTGCTGGGATAGGCTCCAGCATACCTGCGACCCTAATGAGGATAAGCGGCATAGAAAATGAATGAACAATTCAAGATGTAAAATTCGTGTCAGCAAAATATCACGGCAAATGGCTTTTTAAGAATCACTGCCGGTCGCAAACGGGGGGCTCTCGGAAGCCCTCTCCAAAAAGCATCAACCGAGGCTAAGCACGCTGCCTCGGAGGCTTCCCGAGTGCCAGCGTGGGAGGTGAGGCAGAACCCGAGGGGACCAGAAGGAGCAACGCCTGTTTGGAGGTCACAAGCTGAGGAGAAGTCACCACTGAGCCAAGATGCGGGATCCCCCCTCCTCCCCAACGCAATAAGTCCGGACACACCCAGATGGAGAGGGGAGGGGGAGAAACAGGAGCAAGAAAATGACAGGGAAAAGAAACAGAGCTGGCACTGTTCATCCTCCAGTCGTGTTGCATGACGTCACTGAAATAAAGTATTTTCTCCCCACAGTGACGAAGATCAACAGGGCGTCGAGGACTCCAGGTGGTGTTGACAATGTAGAGGAACCACTCCAACTGGAACAACGAGCTCGTCGTTGTTTGCCAGGCAAATAGCATTATTTTCTCACTGGACAGCCTACATTTAGTGAAAACACACGGAGAAATCCGCATGAGGTCGAGCAGCCATTACCCGGAGAGCTCGCCGACACGCTCGCGCGCACAACACCGCCATCGAGAAGCGGAGCGTTTACAAAACGCTGCCCTGTTAACGGGAGCCCGCGAGGGCTTGGCGCGTGCGACGCCGATCTTCAATTCGGCAGAGCACAACAGCTCCACGACTCAGCCATTCGACGTACAAAACAGCCATTTGTGCGAGTCCTCCGCACTCCGGATAGCACCCAGCGGCGGGCGCCAGCAACTGGTCGGCGTCCAAAAGTTGATTCTGGATCCAACTTGGATCCATTTCGATTCAATCTAACCACGTTAGGACGTGACACGAAGGACAGGGCGGCTGAACGCGTCCCGCGGGCGTCAAAGTGCTGCGAAAGTTGTCGCGAAAACATCCGCATTAATCAAAGGGCACTTGACAGCGAGGGCTGCGGGCGAGGGCGGCCCGTCCACGGGAGCCGCTCGAGCGTGGAGCCCTCCCCCCGTCTCGGGAACGAGTGGTGGCGGAGGAGTGAAACAAGTCACGGTCACACCTGTGGAAAAAACCCGACGTGTGCTGGCTGCTTGCGGATCTGACACCAGCGCGAACAACGTCCGTTGGCTTGGAACGAAGCAAAGTTGACATTCATTAAGGAGAAGGGGAAAGAGCTTACCGAGCTCCACTGGCGGGGATCACGTCCTCCGATGTCGGCGTGTTGAGCTCACTGAGCTTCGTCCATATCCAGCCAGCAACTTGCCGAGGCTGGGGGTGGGGGGTGGGGGGGTGATTGGCAGCCCGGGAATGTGCTTACAAAAACACACAAATGCAGCAATATCTTCCCCTTGTCAGAAGGCAGCTACACGACCAGCCGTGACACACTGCAGCGCCGCAGAACAGAACCCGGATCCCGATTGGGTCAGGAATCAATCCGATAGAAGACCAACTCCCCCCTTCTTCCTCCTCCTCCCTGCTGGAGCAAGGACTGATAGCAAGACTAGATCCAGGAGAGAACCTCTACTGGTGGTTCTAGTGGGTGTTGCTGGTCCTACACGTTCAGCAAGACCGCAGAGGAGAACCAGAGTCTGAATCAGAGTCTTTTCCTGGCTGGCTGGCTGGCCCGGAAGGGAGGAGAGACGAAGGGAGGAGGAGGCAGGAACAACATGTTTTTAAGGTGGTTCTGCTTAATGGCACCATCCTCTTGAGCCCTACTCTTTTTAGGTGCTGCATGCAACACATGGTCAATGAAAACTCACAATAATCACAGTAAATGTCATCTTAAAGTCAAATATAAGCACTGTCTAGAAATACGGTCCACAACATTAGGCAAGCCTGCATTTGAATGACACTGTCCTCATTTCATTTAGGCGTTTATTGCTGCGCTTGCTATCTGTTTCTAACAATTTGCTTATTTAGTTACACTATAAACAAGCACAAACATATTGTCAAATGAATACGTTGTTGTCTTTGCTCATGTTAATACTTTTCTGTTTATGACATGCCTAACAAGTTATATTTAGGAACATTGGACTCACACTTACACAATTCGTCATATCTGAAAAGGAGTAGGACGAAGCAATGCTTATTTAATCCTACCCCTTTTCCATGTACTGTATATCTACAGGGCAGTGATTTCCGTCAGGGCCTGGAAGGCCTTCTCTGCTGGCCTAAACACTACTAGAGGCACTGACCGACATTTACAACATAAATTCGAGTATTTGTCCCAGGAAATGTTATCAATTATCTTCATTTTGCAGTTTATCTCTTGGCTGCAGTGCTTCCATTATGTGCATGTACAACGGATGGCACTCAGGGCATCTGTGCTGTGTACGTTGGTAAACCTCACTTCTTCGGCCTTAAGAGCTGCGCTGAACGCTGGGTCGACAGTCTGGGCTTTTGGCCCAACGGTCAGCGCTCTCGTCTCCCATTCTGAAGGACCCGTGTTTGAGCCCGGTGCGGGCAGCGTGAAGTAGGCGAGTTACATTTGTGCCGTGACCCGGAGGGGCATGAGTGTAACGAATGGCAGCCATTGAGGCAGATTACATATATGTGTATATTAGTTAATTTATTTTTTGTCCAATCAGATTTCAGCTTCTATGTGTGGCCATGTTATCTATCCATCTATCCATCTATCCATCCATCTATCCATCCATCCATCCATCCATCTATCCATCTATCCATCTATCCATCCATCCATCCATCCATCCATCCATCCATCCATATGAATGAATGAATGAATGAATGACATGGCAACACATGGAAGAATCTGCCAGTGGTCTTCTGAATCACTCACTCAACTGTAACAGCAATGGGTCTGTTTATTTAAAGTCAGATTTCAGATTCGCCTTATAGGGTCAGCGCTAATAATTTTGTTCTTCATCACCATTGCACAAAATGCTTATTTCTCTGTAATGTCACATTGTGTTATATTGCACTTTTGTATATTATTAATGATTGGTACAGTATAATTACGGCATGACAGTGGTGGTATTAAGAAGTGGATTCCCCACAGAAGGCCCAAGTACCAAAAAAGTACAACACACATTTACAGTAATTCATGTTTTACATGTTGTCATTGAAATGTGTTCATGTTTTAATAGGGAGGAGTTCATAGCAATAGATAACTTGTCCAGTGGTAAAAGAAAACAAAAAAAGAAAAAAAATAATAGAATAGTACAGTAAGACATTGAGGTGATGAATATGTTGTTTGTATGTTGGTGATAGTATGTTAAAATGGTCATAGTATTTTAGAATGGTTATGTAATGGTTATACAGTAGTACGTTAAAATGGTCTTCATACAGCAGGGGCATCAAAAGTGCAGTCTGGGTGGCATTTGTTTGTTTTATTCTGCATATTTGGAAAATAAAATGAATTAATAATTGATATATTATTAGATGTTACCCTAATTTGTTTAGTCACCTGTAACACAAAGCTAAGATGGGGATGCAGATAGCTTAGCATAAACTCACCTACAGTAGAACACTTTTGCCAAACCAAAACATGCGAATCAAACATATGACTTCCATATCGGTCGTGGCCTGGATTAACAACGCCCGCCACTGTCGTGGAGAATAATGAAGCCAAACGCACCACATCAGTAGCTGAGGAAACAAGCTTCCCCTGTTTATTAGAATCTCCCTTTTATACACTTCTGGCACACTACAATCTGCACATGCTTTCTACGAAAATCAAAATGTTTGTTTACACACATCTGGATGTCATCGTGTTCCTGAAAACACTTTATATTACTAAGTGTTGTATGCTTCATTATACAATTACGAGATCATCTGGAGTTAACAATTTCACCATATATTCCCCCCTTTTGGGGGTCCCAAACCCCCAAACAACACATACACATCTCTTCGACCTATATCGTTTCATCTCGTCCAATTCTAAATAACATTCACGGATGAAGTTCATGCAGTCCATTATGCATACTTGTCCTGGCAAGTGGGTGTTGAGGGAAAAGTGGGTTGTGAGCGCTGTTTCAGCTCACATTGTTCACCGCCCAGAGGATTATTATGCCTCTGTAAGAACGGTGTTGGCCATCTTCAGTCCCTTTCTTCGATCACCCGCCGATGATCAGCACGCTGTCGTCTGGAGGGACCCTTTGTGCTGTTCACCCACCGGTGCTGTTCACTGACAGGGTGCCGGTAGAAATTGGATTACTGTTGGTTGAAGAAGGTGAGGAGGAAGGTGTGTCCATATGAGCAGGGAGAAGAGGAATGCTAAGAGTCTAGGACTGACAGTTGGGACTTTGAATGTTGGAACTATGACAGGAGAAGGTAGAGAATTAGTTAACATGATGCAGAGGAGTAAGGTAGACATATTTTGCATTTAGGAGACTAGGTGGAAGGGTAGCAAGGCTAGAAGCTTAGGAGCAGGGTTCAAGCTGTTCTATCATGGTATAGATAGGAAGAGAAATGGAGTAGGGGTGATTTTGAAGGAGGAGTTTGCTAGCAATGTCCTGCAGGTAAAAGAGTGTCAAATAGAGTGATGAGCCTGAAGCTAGAAATTGAAGATGTGATGTTCAATGTTGTTAGTGGGTATGCTCCACAGGTAGGATATGAGATGGAGGAGAAAGAAAAATTCTGGTAAGACCTGGATGAAGTGATGCAGAACATCCCCAGAAGTGGGAGAGTTGTCATTGGTGCAGACTTCAATGGACATGTTGGTGCAGGAAACAGAGATGATGAGGAGGTGATGGGCAAGTTTGGTACCCAGGAGAGGATCGCCGAAAGACAGATGGTGGTCGACTTTGCAAAAAGGATGGAAATGGCTGTAATGAATACTTTCTACCAAAAGAGACAGTACTATAAGGTGACCCATAAGAGTGGAGTGTAGGAACACACAGGTAGACTAATAATAATAATGAATTACACTTGTTATGCGCTTTATCAAAGCCTCTCAAAGCGCTTCCACTGAGGTCATCATTATTCATTCACACTACACTTGATGATGGTAAGCCACTATGCGCCATCAAACCCTCCAACCACCACCGACACTCACACACACCACTTTCATACTAGGCAATGTGGGTGAAGTGCCTTGCCTAAGGGCACAAGGAAAATTTATTTCCTCCCACTTTGGCACCTGGTGTTCCTCTGAGGTCTCCTGACCAAATACTGACCAGGCCCTGCCCTGCTTAGCTTCTGAGATCTGACGGGATCAGGCTTTGACAGGCAGGTTTGGCCACAACATACAGACTACATCATGTGTAGAAGGTGTAACCTGAAGGAGATCAGTGACTGTAAAGCAGTGGTAGGTGGGAGTGTAGCCAGACAGCATAGGATGGTGGTGTGTAGGATTACTCTAGTGGTTAGGAAGATGAAGAGGGTAAAGGCAGAGCAGAGGACCAAATAGTGGAATCTGAAAAAGGAAGAGTGTTGTGTGACTTTTAGGAAGGAGTTGAAAAAAGCTTTGGGTGGCCAGGAAGGCCTTCCAGATGACGATGTTGATGGAGAAGTACAGGGAAGGTCAGAGGGAGCTGCATTGTGTTTTTCTAGATCCGGAAAAAGCTTATGACAGGATGCCCAGAGAGGAACTGTGGTGATGGACAGGCTGACGGACGAGGTTAGACATGAATCTCCATGGACTATGATTTTTGCAGATGACATTGTGCTATGTAGTGAGAGCAGGGAACGGGTGGAGGAGAAGCTTGGGGGTGGAGGTTTGCCCTGGAAATGGGGAGGAGTGAAGGTTAGCTGCAGCAAGATGGAGTACATGTGTGTAAATGAGAGGGACCCAAGTGGAAGAGTGAGGTTACAGGGAGAAGAGATAAAGATGGTGCAGAAGTTTAAGTACTTATGAGAATGTGGAGAAGAGGTGAAGAATGAAATATGTGATGAAGATGCTGAGGTTCTCTTTGGGTGTGACCAGGATGGACAGGATCAGGAATGAGCACATCAGAGGGACAGCACATGTTAGAGGTTTCAGAGATAAAGTCAAAAAGGCCAGACTGAGATGGTTCGGACATTTCCGGAGGAGAGATAGTGAATATATTGGTAGAAGGATGCTGAGTTTTGAATTGCCAGGCAGGAGGCCTGGAGGAAGACCAAAGAGGGGGTTTATGGATGTAATGAAAGAGGACATGAAAATAGTTGGCGTAAGAGAAGAGGATACAGAAGACAGAGTTAGATGGAGGCAATTGATTCGCTGTGGCGACCCCTGAAGGGATAAGTCGAAAGTATAAGAAGTAGATTGGTTTTAGCATCTTCCATCCATACATCCATTTTCTATTAAAATCCTCACTGGGGTTGCGGGGAATGCTGGAGCCTATCCCAACTAGCTACAGGCAAGAGGTGGGGTACACCCTGGACTGGCCACCATCCATCCACAGGGTACATATAAACAAACAAGCATTGACACTCACAGTCATACCTACGGACAATTAGAGTCGCCAGTTAACCTAAAATGCATGTTTTTGGAATTTTGGAGGAAGCAGGAGTACCCGGTGAAAACCCGGGAATGCACGGGAAAACATGCAAACTCCATGCAGAGATGCCCGAACAAAGATTCAAACCCAGATTCCCTGACTGTGTAACCAATATGCAAACTACTCAGCCACTGTTTGGCCGGTTTTAGCATCTATAATGTAAAAAATATGTCAAAGTGGACCCGCACATCCATGTCCAGACGCTGAGGCTGACATGGTAACCACGAGGCCACCATGCTGCCCCACTAAAATACTAATAAGATGTAACTTTAAATTCATTTCTATAAAAGTAAGGCAAACATCTGACAGTATATAAGGGTGAACATTGTTTTTGGGGATTCTCTGAATCCCTAAAGGGGTCGTGAAGTGCAATCTTTATTTAGCATGGTATTGAAAACGATGCCACAGAAAGCTGTTTAAAGGTGTGTTGACTCTTTTATGAGGATGCTTTATTTCCTGATCACATGGTCATGCAGGGATGCATAAGATGGATCAAGAATGTGGAGAAGGAAAAATGGTCTTCAACTGCCAAGTGGCCGTTCAATCAGCTGGTCCTCCTACGCTATGTTAATGACAGAGAGGCAAAGAGAGCGTTCAATCTGCCATCTAGAAGCACGCTGCTTCACTTTGCCTAAAAGCTGACTGACGTTCAAGACAGCGTTGCGTCTTCATCCTTCATTTACAGCATCTGACAAAAGCAAGTACAGCACTCACATTTCGTTAACCAGTATCTCCTCAGTGAATAATATTGTAAAAAATATACTTGGCTGACATTTAGAGTGTACAGCTTGTATATGTTATATGATACTTGCCACTGAAAATGAGTCAACACGCAGCCATTTTTGTGTAAACAGCTGCCAACGCAAATGAGTACGCCTCACACTGAACATGTCCAAAAACTGCGTCCAAAGTGAGCACCATTGTACGGCAGCCGAGAATTGCAAAACACAATAATAAAAACAAACAACAAAACAAAAACAAATTAGAATTACACCACCCGAAAGCAAATCCTGGAGTTACTGGAAAGGTTGGATCGATCAGCTCCCAGGAGTTGCTACGTTGCATTTCCGGTTAATGATGGTGGCCAAGAAGTGCATAACACTAACAAAAAGCAAAACAAATTACAATTACACCCACCAAAAGAGGATAGTACCACACAAATCAGACAGAAGTGGTAACATCTGGAGTTGTGGCGGGTGTTAATGGAACACGTTTTGCCCGTTTTGTGGCTGACACCTGAGTTGCTTGAAAAAACTGAAAAAGGAATAGTTGTCAGAAACATCGTTTGTTGTTGAGTGAGCACAGACAAAGTAATACTTCAAGCACTTCAAAGAGATGAGAAATAAGTAGTAAGTGCAAGAGTGGGTAGACATGACATTGTATGTATGAAGGATTTCAGGACTCTTCTTCCTTTAACTCTGCAAACATAAACTCCTGGTGCTGTTCCTTGAAATTGCTCATTTTAGCGCATTGTTTAAGTTTTTTACTCAGTCCGTTACATCATTTGATTCTACATAGATAGGCTGAAGGTTTTTAGTGGCGTTCATTTATTCATTTTCTACACCGCTTATCCTCATTAGGATCACGGGTATGCTGGAGCCTATCCCAGCTGACTTTGGGCAGGGGGCGGGGTACACCCTGTACTGGTCGCCAGTCAATCGCAGGGCAGACAAATAACCATTCACACTCACATTCACACTCTAATGGACAATTTAGAGTTGCCAATTAACCTAACATGCATGTTTTTGGAATGTGGGAGGAAACCGGAGTACCCGGAGAAAACCCACACACGCACGGGGAGAACGTGCAAACTCTGCACATAGAGGCTGTCCTGTGCGCTTATTTTGGTGTGCTGTGTTTGCTGCTGGGCTAAGAGGCAGCCAATGATCACTGCTGTTCCCGTTCCCAGTCAGTGGGATTTATAAGACCAGCACTGTCAAAAGGACTGTCTTCTGTGACCATGTTCTTTGCCGAGGATGGTACTTAGACTCCTTGTACTTCCCTGTTCTTCCTGCCTTGCGTTTATTTGCTCGTCCTCTTTGTTCCGGTCTGGTCACCATTTTACCTGGGTTCCGTGAGTTCTTTTGTTTGCTTCTTAGCATTTTTTCCTGCTAGCCTTTTGGTAGCAGCATTTTGTGTTTCCTCCTTTTCCTGCATCGTGTTTTTCCTCTTTTGAGGAGACTTTATGAATTAAAGTACTGTTACATTGTTGTTACGTTCCGGCGATCAAACCATACCTCAGCTCAGCTGTATCGTGACATATCCTCTCTTATTGAGAGGAACTTTCTAACGTTTTTGGTAGCAGGTTATTGTTTGTTTTATGCAAAATTTTAGCTGTTTGAAGATTTACCAGCAAATTTTAATAACTGCAATTTTAGGAGTCTCTTGCCCAAAGTCAGCTGGGATAGGCTCTAGCATACCCCTGCAACCCTAATGGGGATAAGCGGCATAGGAAATGAATGGATGGTATTTTAGGAATAACGTTTAAGATGTGTTAGATATAGACGTTATGTGTTGGATATATATAAGCTAGATATGGTAAAACCAAAGAACAATAGAGTTTAGAGTGATTTTTGTTGCAAAACTAATTTTACTGTATTTCGTATTAAGATTTAGTATTAAGACCTTTTTTCTCAGATATTTAAAGTATTTACTTTTTTCTGTTGGTAATCTTCAAAATAACTTTTTGTCCTTCTTCTTTCTCTCATGATTTTCATTGTAAATAATAAACCCTGGAAGATGGTCACTGATCTTATTAATGAACAGACCACTAGTTGTGCTATTATCAAAATACTGTAATTAGTAAATATATATGATCAATTAGCATGGCACAATGGTCTGTTATTCTGCTTGGTCTGGTGATTTGTACTGTACATTGTGTCTGTAAAGTCATCTATTCTGCTTTTCGTATTTGGATTCAGAAGATCAATATTGAAATATCCACATACAAAGATTATTTTTTGGCTGATGCATGTGAAGGTTGCTTTGATTCAGTCCTCAAATATTTAAATGCTTGTCTTAGGTGTTCAATATAAACAAATTAATAATACATTTTTACTTTTTCTTTACAGGTTTCAGTGGTTATACATTCTAAAATGTTATTAGTTACTAATGACATGTTTTTCACCACTTTGTAGTTCAGGTGTTTTTCCATATACACCGCCACTCCTCTTCCGCTTCTGTTGTTTCTGTTGATGCAGTTCATTTCATAGCTTTCCACCTCAAAATCCATGCCCTTCTCATCATTAATCCACGTTTCTGAGACGGTGATTTCCTTCAAGGGTTCCTGGGATTGACTCAAATATTCTCTGATGTTGTAGTTTGCTTACTTGTTTCTGCTGTTGAGGTGAATCATGGATAACTTGTTTTCAGTTTTAATATTATTGTTGTGTTGTTCCTGCGTGTAGTAAAAGCAATTATTTCTAAAATTAAAACAAAGTCATTTATGTTTTGTGAAGCAGAAGGTTTCCAACTGCAAGTCTTCTTGTCCTGCAAACGTTTGTGTTATATTGTGAATGGGTACCTATTAGCTCTTTTTAAAACCTACATATATAATAATAAAATGCATTGCAATTTCTTATTCTTGTCTTTTATATACACTTAACTGTTTGTTCAGAACTCTTCTTTTTGGTTCTGTTATTTTGCACACTTGTATTTGTTTGCTTTGACTTTTTGAAAAGTACTCTTTAAATAAAATGCCTTGTTATTATTATTATTATTATTCAATAATGACTTGACGTTATTGACAATATCAAACAATCTTTGCAAAACAGCTTAAAAACTTCAGCAACCTTTTTTAAAATCTCTATAATCAATGTTGTCATAGATGTAATGTATTGCTTTGGCACATGAGAGGCTAAGGTGAACAATCACTTTGACTCTCAATTTGTTGTTCTCATTCAATATTTTCAATATGGACAAAAAATTCACCGTCCCTTTTAACTGAGGGCCACATCACACTACAATTCTGAAAGAAAAAAAGAACAAATGAAAAATGAAAAAGGGGAAGGAGGCATTATTGTCAAACATCAATCCAAGGCTTTCATGGGCGACATAAAATGATGTGGTGGACCACATGTGGCCCCCAGGCCTTGAGACACCTGTGCTGTATAGCACTGCTAAAAATAATTATTCTATTGTCTAATTTTGGTACTAGAGAGTCTATTAGGGATGTCCCGACCCGATCTTTGGCTAGGAACTCTATTTTGAAGATCGGAAATAATTGGCTTCCGCCACAAGATCAAACTGATCAGGTTGCCGTAACTCTGGGCCAACCAGATACATGCGGCAAATGCGCCACTTGAGTCCCGCCACCCAGATGAAGGAGAAAGTGCACCACCACCACACAGACATGTCCATAGTGTATGGTGGTGAAGTTAGTTTCATGTCAGACGCTGGATATTTGGCTAGTTACACGGTAGATTCCCCTCACTGTGCCCGGACTCCTCTGTCATTGAGGAGGGAAGTTGCAAGGGAAGTGCCGCTCTAAGCACTGGTTGCTACTAAGGACTGTTAATAAATGACTATTGCTTTGAAGAGAGTTTGAAAAGTGCTTGCTCTAACCAGCATGCCGAACACCAATGCCCACTATAGGCCGCAACTTACAACACACTGTATGTATGTCGCTACAGTATTTTGCACGCCCATCTATCTATCCATTTTCTATGCCGCTTATCCTCATTAGGGTCACGGGGATGCTGGAGCCTATCCCAGCAGACTTTGGGCGAGAGGCGGGGTACACCCTGGACTGGTCGGCAGTCAATCGCAGGGCACATATAGACAAACAAACATTCACATTCACATTCATACCTATGGGCAATTTAGAGTCGCCAATTAACCTAACATGCCCATTTTTTCCAATTTTATCTTTAATTGGATGGGCTTTTATTTTCCTTAGGGACCTGACTCACAAATGGGTTTTCTTACAAAAGCCACTAAATATTTTTGTACATGCTGTGTAATAAAAAAAAATCAATACTTTGGTTACATTATTTGTAACGGTTTGAAGAGCTATTTTTATAACCATATTTAATTCCACAAATTCATGTTTGTAACAAAAATTTGTTATTAAAAAAAAAGGATCGGTACTGGATCGGATTGGCAAGACTATATGTGGATTGTTATGTCCGTATTGTCTTAAAATTTTAAAAGGTATTTTTTTATTTCATTGACTGGATGACTTCCTGCAGAGAAGCGTCGTCCTAACAGAATGTTACTACTGTATTGTTGAGTCACGTAAAGCAGAATGTTCCACTACCAATTGCTGTCCGTCAGTGTTGCCACAACACACCTGTGCGGCTAATGTCAATACTGTGTGGCTTTGGGGCCACACGCAGAAATACAGGTGAAAGAACCAACCCTGGTGGAGGTAATAGACATGTAGTACATCAGCTGCTGAACCTTCTACTCACTGAAGGAGACCTAAGCAGTTCCACATGAGCAGAACCAATGAAAACATTTGTCTTGCTGGAAGCAGTCCACAACCAGGGGGGGGGGGTACGTCCTGCAAGACAGCATTCAGAGCGCAAAAGTCACCTCTCCATCTGCTCCATCAATGCACAGGCAGCAGGAGCTCAAACACATGCATGCACACACACACACACACACACACACGCGCACACACACACCGACGTTAACCAAGTACTCATCTAAACAGGGCCATCAAAACGGATTTAATTCAACACATACAATCATTGTTTCAAATACATGCGAGACGTCTCTCGGGTGATTTTTTGCCGCGAGCTAAAATTTAGGTGACGAGCTGCTAGTTACCAGCAGGCACAGCCAAGGACAGCTCTGAAGGGGCTCATGTCAATGTGACAAAGGTGGACATGAGCGAGCGCATACACAGCACTCAATAAGATGGCAGTAAAGGCTTGACATGGAATTTATTGGCATTATTATTATTATTATTTATTAGTGTTTGTGCCTGAACTCCTATGTTTATCAAAGATGATAGAATAAAAGTTGCAGAAAGTCATACGGCCACATCACTGAAGTTGCCAGACTAAGAAAAGTGCGATAAAGTGTGTGCGTGTGTGTCTGTAAAAGAGGGTCTGGAAGTGAAGTATAAACTGTAGCCTGACTGCACTACATACAGTACATGGGCGCAGTCATAGTAAACTACTTACTATTCTTGAGCACTATATTTTTTGTCAGTATTTATTTTTCTAATACCTTGTCTTTTTCACTTAGTTAGTTTTTGCAAACCTTTATTTGTAAAGTTAGCCACAATTAATATTTGTGTGATTATTTGCTTGAAGAGAATGATTTTTGACTGTCTTACTAACAGCTACTTTGTGTACATTGTGTTTGTTTTTTATACAGTAGATTGAGGTCCATTTTGTGTTTATAGCTGTGATCAATTACAAGTTAACTATTAACTATTAATTGTAAATAAATGTTTTAATCAATTGACAGCTCTAATGAAGATGCATTATTTTGATCAAATATTGCTTGACCCAACATAGGTAGATAGATAGATAGAT
>QODF01000029.1:3956074-4034335 GCA_024372805.1 Oostethus manadensis
CTGGCAGAGTCCCCTGTCAGAAGGAGTTTCAACTCCCACCTACGGGAGAGCTTTGACCATGTTCCGAGGGAGGCAGCGGACATTGAATCCGAGTGGGCGATGTTTCGTGCCTCCATTGTCGATGCGGCCGATCGGAGCTGTGGCCATAAGGTGGTCGGTGCCTGTCTTGGAGGTAATCCCAGAATGTGAGGGAGGCCGTCAAGCTGAAGAAAGAGTCATATCAGGCCGTTTTGGGCTATGGGACTCTGTAGGCAGCTGACAGGTACCGGAAGGCCAAGCGGTCTGCAGCTCTGGCGGTCGCTGAGGCCTTCAACTCTCATCGGATCGGTTCGCAGCTGAGTGTGAAGCGGCTGGAATGAGAATCAGCACCTTCAAGTCCGAGTCCATGGTTCTTGCCCAGGAAAGGGTGGAGTGCCATCCCCGTGTCGGGCCTCAAGTGGAGGAGTTTAAGTACCTCGGGGTCTTGTTCACGAGTGATGGAAGGATGGAACGCGAGATGGACAGGCGAATTGGTGCGACGTCTGCAGTGATGCGGACTCTGCACCAATCTGTCGTGGTGAAAAGAGAGCTGAGCCAAAAGGCAAAGCTCTCGATCTATGTTCCTACCCTCGCCTATGGTCATGAGCTTTGGGTAGTGACCGAAAGGACAAGATTGCGGGTACAAGCAGGCGAAATGAGTTTTCTCCGCAGGGTGGCTGGGCTCTCCCTTAGAGATAGGGTTAGAAGCACTGTCATCCGGGAGAGACTCAAAGTAAAACCGCTGCTCCTCCGCATTGAGAGAAGTCAGATGAGGTGGCTCGGGCATCTGGTTAGGATGCCTACCGAACGCCTTTCTGTGGAGGTGTTCAGGGCACGTCCGACCTGTAGGAGGCTCAGGGAAGACCCTGGACACGCTGGAGAGACTACGTCTCTCAGCTGGCCTGGGAACGCCTCGGCATCTGCTGGGAAGAGCTAGACGAAGTGGCCGGGGAGAGGGAAGTCTGGGCTTCCCTGTTTAGGTTGCTGCCCCCGCAACCCAACCTCGGATAAGCAGAAAAAAATGGATGGATGGATGGATGGATGGATGATACTTGCATCCCACTGTATGGCAGAAACAACACCACACCTTTCATCATCAAGTTCACCAACAGGGAATTCAAAACTGCACTGCTGAAACAGAGAAAGAACTTGAAAGGCACAAACGTCTACTTAAATGAGGATGTGACAAAACACGACGCTGACATTGCTAAGAAAGCACGAGACTTGGGGAAGCAGGGAAAGATACAAATTACTTGGAGCACCAACGGAAAAATACACATCAAGCTACATAGAGGTCCAGGAGAAGCAGGAGTGCTGGTTGTCAAAGATATCAATGACCTGAAAGGGCCCGCTCAACAAAGTATTAAAATCAGGAACTCAATGACACTCACAGTACAACACCAAGACAGCAAGATGTGATCCAGAAATCAACAGGGGTAAAGGGGAGGAAAGAAGAGAAAAAAAAATGTCAAGAAAAATATGATATATGCATGTATGTGTACGTATGTTGTATATATGTATCTATACATATGAATGTATGTGTGTTTGCATGTATGTACACAGTATGTATGTATATGTATGTGAGAAGGGGGTAGGATTAAATAAGCTCTGCTTTTTCCTACTCCTTTTCAGACATGTAGAACTGAGAAATGTAACATGAATAGTTCTTTGTACAATGTGTGCATGTTCGAAACAAATCAAACCAAACCAAACTTCTCCAAGATGAAAAGTGATGTTTTGGTCCGGGAGGTCCAAGCTCGCAGTGGCCGAATATATGGTCACGCGAGCAGACCTCCACGGGCTGATAATGCAAAAGTGGCCTGGGAGGAGATTACAAGTATCGTAAATCAGATTTGCCCTGACATACTGAGCACCGTTGCCCCGTGTAAAAAACGTTTCAATGATGTCAGACAAAGGCAAAACAAAAACTATCACAGCACCAGAGGCACACGGTGGCCACCGGTGGCGGCCCCTCCACCAGTGTGACACTAAGCTCGGCAGGGGGCCATTGCATCCTCCACCTTCTCAGCTGTCAGTATTCAGTGTTTTGGTGATGTAGAGGTTGGTATTAAAGGTAAGGTAAGCTTTTTTCCCCACTAATAAAGACAATCTTATTTAGTAACATATATTTGCACCCAGTGTAATATGAATAAACAAAAACTATGCATAAGGGGGATGAAATCCGAAGTAACTGTGCGTAAAAGACACATGGCCAAACTCGTGGTCTGACCCTCGTCACTTGTGTTTGCAAGTGAGATTAACTTGTATTACCCAATTCATTATGATCATTTTTGCAATTCTCAGTTACACAATCAAAGATGTCAATACATTTGATTTACCGTTTATTTACAATTAACCACATCCATATCAGATCCACCGATCTGCAAACCGAGGAAGAGAAGGAGGATGGGGGGGTGGTGACAGGGACAAAGGAGGTGGTGGCCAGAAGAAGAAGGCTCAACAGAGGCAGACGGTACAGTCAATATACTGTAGATTCAAATGTATATGCTGATTTAAATAGTTACTTTAAACAGGGGTTGTTGGGATTACTAAATGCATTCAAATGTGCCTGACATTGTGTAAACCGGCCTGTGGGGTTTTGGTGACTTGTGCGCACTGTGCCCCAGTCAGCCAAATTACCATAAATCGGCTGGAATTCGCCTTGCGCCTAAAGTAGACCAGGTTAGAGCTGGCGAGGTTTCAGCACACCTTCAGTAAAGCCTTTTGGCACAAAACTGTCACTACGCCAGGCTGAATCAGTCGGCACCTCTTGCTGCTGCGCCGACACACCCATTGTGGTGCGCTCCGGTCTACCGAACTACCAAACTGGTATTACCAGTGCCATTGCCACCAGTTGGCAGTGTGACTAATTGAGGAAGTGACATAAGGATTTTTTAGGGTACAAACAAACATTAAGACTGACCTTCTAGTGTCAAGTTATTCAAGGTTTTGAGTTGGTTAGCAAGTGATCATCGCCCATATGTCTAGTATGCATGACTTTCATTTGGGCTCGTTTGGTCAAGGTTCCTAGTAGGAGTTTATCAAAATATCGCCCTTGCTTTTCACTCAACATGGCAGACAAAAAATGGCCCATTCACTATTTGTTTGTTTTTGAACTAAGTTCTTAAGACTTTCCTTGTGTCTACTTTAATGATACTTCTCTTCCAACTTCGAAGATCCATAAAACGGGTGGCAGAGTCTAATTTTTTTCAGAATTTAGAGGTGCTGATATCAGTCCATTACGGTTTTGATACCTCAGCCATATTGTTTCAGGTAGTGACCAAATGACATGCTTTATATGTAAACCCGCTTGTTTCATCACACTTTGTGGGTAGAGCATGGCAGCATAGAACGCTTGTGTCATTACTTCACTTCAGAGATCAGCAGTGGTGACCTCTAAGAGGGAAAGCTGAAAAACACGGATTAAATACTAATTTATTCCATTAACGTACAAACTAGGGATGTCTCGATCCACATTTTCTGATATCCGATTGGATTCGGTTTTTATAGTCTTGCTGAATAATAATAAACATTTATTCCATAAGTACTAACTACTACTACTACTACACCCAGCTACTACTAAACTAATAGTAATAAACTAGTATTATTAGTATTAGTAATTTTGATATGTAACATGCTAAATTTCCACAAAAAACAATAAATGTTGATCATGTACAATAGACCCCCACAGAATGTTATTATAGGAGCTCAGCTGTGCTTTGAGGCTGCTTATCTCCCACTTAACCCCAAGTCTTGTGTTTCTTCCTCAGAATCATTTTTCCGACCGTGTTTGCTCTATTCTGACATGCTGATGTGTTTCATTTGCACAGTCACCTTCAGGAACACGTTATTTCTCATGGGGGTGACACATTGTAACTGCTGTTTTCTGTTTTTCGCTCACTTGTTGTGACGCGTTGTTGTGACTTAGACGACACACGCACGCACACACGCGTGTGTGGATTCACATGTGACTGTGTCGTTTAAATCATGTAGGCGCTGCGGCAGAGTGTCAGATATAGACAACATGGCAACAACGCAAACCTGCGTGGCTACATAATGACAATCAAAGTGGGAAAAAACCAACAAACTGATGTGACGTCCAAATCGTTTTATATGTACTCTATGTACAGTACACTTGTATAACTATTTGTGTGTATGTCTCTGGCAGGGAGATCACAGTCACATTCATGTAATAAATAATTAAAATGTTTCACGCTTAATTAGTGCCAAAGACGTTCAATGCGTCGTAACAATGTTTGTGTGATCAGCATCATTTTGTCCAGTCAGCAGAGTGTGCTTTAATAAGGGAGGCAACCAAAACCCCCAGTGCAACTCAATAACACAAATCATAACTTGGCTACACTGAGAATGAGGTACCAAATTTTCATATGTGGATTTGTGTGGCAGGCTACTGCCTGGTTCACAGAGAAAAACCTTAGACATTAGTCGTATGTCTCAATTAACACACATGTACTTATAGTACGCCTAATGTTTCCAGTGCATACAGTAAGTGTGTTCACACCAAGACGTAATGCAATACGCTGTCAGTTCCTGGGTGTTGCACTTGCCAAAATGGATACTTTATGATCTCCATCTTAGCTACATAGCGGAAAAAACGACAGCATAATTTCCACCTCATCTGAAGCCGGGAGTACATGCAAGCGAGAAAAAGGAATAACAATTGCAATTTTAACTATAGTAAAATCTATAAGTCGAGGGAAAAAACTAATGTTTTTTTTTTTAATTCAAATGGTGGCGATAAATAGAAGAAGAAGCTGATAGAATGGAGATCCGATGGTTGTTTTCGTTAAGTGAGTAAGATTGTTATGAATTTGTGACAGCACCACAGTATAGACCAGGGGTACCCACACTTTTTGGTATTTTTTAGCTTTGTAAAAAGGTTAAAAAATATATTTTTATTAATATTGTTTGTTAAAAATGTACTTTTTACAAAGCTTTGTCTTATTATTCGTTATTAGTGTCTGTATTTCAGCTTCTTCTATTTAGAATTTCTATTTTTGTTCTATTATTTACTATGTGCCATAGGCCAATAAGAACAAGCTGAACAGCAATCGAGGAAAACTGATGACTTGTGTTTTCACTCGCACACGGTGTTGGTTGCGGAAAGATAGTTGGCACAGCTGACGGTAGAAGCTCCGCACAATGCTCGTACAATGCCCGGCAAAAATGCATTATCCATAACCGATACATGCCTTAAACTAGTACCCTCTTTCCTCCGCTTATCTGGGTCCAAGTCACAGGGGAAGCAGTCTGAGTAGGGAAGTCAAGACTTCCAGCTCTCCAGCTACCTCTTCCAGCTCCACCGGGAGGACACGACCAGGCCAGCTGTAGGACATAATCGCTTCAGTGTGTCCTAGGTCTGCCACGAGGCCTTCTCCCAGCTGGGCATCCCCGGAACACCTCACCAGGCAGGCGTTCGGGAGGCATCCGGACTAGCTCCTCAACTGGCTCCTCTCAATGTGAAGGAGCTGCGGCTCTACTCTGATCTCCTCCCGGATGGCCGACATTCTTACCCTATCTCTTAGGGTAAGTCCAGCCACCCGACGTAAATTGAGAGCTTTGCCTTCGGCTCAGCTCTCCCTTCACCACAACAGTCCTGTACCGCATTACTGCAGACGCTCCACCGATCCATCTGTCGACCTCACACTTCAACCCTCCTTCACTCGTGAACAAGACCCAGAGATAGTCAAGTATCTTGGGGATTGAAACTCTGCTGTTATTTTTTTATTGTAATTTATTCAGTCCTACCTTGGCATATGGGTGTCCCAATTAACGGTGTTTTTTTTGTAGATGCGAGCTGTCTCTCGACTGAATATTTGGGTACGAGCTGCTAGTTAACGGCAGGCAGAGCCGAGGACAGCTATTTGGGGGGCTTCTCTCAATGTGGCCATGACTGAAGAGCTACCAGTGCTAGCATTAGCAGTGCACTAGCTAGTCACCTGGAAATATCATCAGTAAAACATACATACATTATAGCAGTCTAATTTATCTTATTTATTATGTTTTCGGCAAAACAGAGTCAGGAACAACATCAAATTAAAAGCAGGTAATTAATACAGGCCAACCATCCACCAGTACAAGCCTGGACTTGTGTAACTAACAAATATGTCTATTAGCATTCAATAATGTCATCAAATCTTACCTTTATGCATTCCCACATAGTATCAGCATTAGGAACAAATATATATATATAAAGGGTCAAAATACAGAATAGTTAGTCTATCTGTACAGCGTGAGACAAAGTTACATGGTGCCTTAAACCGTCAAACACGCTGAGATAAAGCGCTGCTTGCTTTAAACATGCAGAAACTGTGGGATTTCTAAATGTATATTATTTTTGAATAAAATAATGGCATAAAATTCTGCGATTGACTGGCGACCAGTCCGGGGTGTACCCCGCCTCTCGCCCAAAGCCAGCTGGGATAGGCTCCAGCATCCCCGTGACCCTAATGAGGATAAGCGGTACAGAAAATGAATGAATGAATGAATGAATGAATGGCATAAAATTTGATGTAGTTATTGTAGTTGCGTATCAAATCATTTACCACAAAGTCATACCAAAGTACAAAGTACATCCCTACCTATTATAGAAAAAAACGTATATCTATCTGTGATTAAGTGCGAACAATAATGAGTTAACTATGGACAAAATGCGATTAATCACAATTAAATATTTCAATCGATTGACAGCCTTAGTGAAGATCTTTCATTAATTTTAAAATGGAACATAAAATTCAGCAACGTGCTGGCAGGTTATTCTCAAATATATACTATAACAGTGTACAGTATGTAAAAACAGTGGAATACTGTACAACCTTGGTTTTCCTCATTAAGCCATTCAGGTCAGACAAAATTTTTCACATAAGAAAAAATGTGAATCCAACGAATCCGTCTCAGAGAGTAAAGTGCAGAAGCAAAACACTGCTTTTGTCTTATCCCCTTGTATTGGACCGTTTACATATCAGGTAAAACGCCGGAAGCAGGAGCCAATAATGACAGCCATGACTTCTGCTAGCCAAAGACTGGATTGTACTGTATTTGTTTGCTCAGTAGCCGCGTGACACTAAGCAGTTGTACTTCCTGTCTGTACTTTTAATTGGTATACTTCTGTATCAAACCAAAGTTTCTGTACCCCCCCCTAGTTAAACCCCTAGTGTCGATCCAAATCAGGTTTTTGGCGGAGGTTGAGTGACTTTGTTTTAGCACGATAATGCTCTTTAGTGCACACACACACACACACACAGACATACCTGACTCCAGGGATGCTCTCGTGAATACTAATAACTTAACAGTCACCACACACACTTCCTGTATAAGGGGAGCTGGCCTGATTTCGATGTTTTCTTGTTTATGTACAACGTTCTGCCCGCAGTCACGATCCATATGTATGTATCCGTCTATCTTGCTGTATGTTCCCTCCAGACTCATGAGGGAATTCCATGATTTATGTGTTCCAAAACAACAGTCTGCACTTTGATGAAAGTATTGACGAAGTTAAACAATAAATAGCTGTAAGTGCAGACAAAGTCATTTCCTGTGATGCAAAATGTTAGTTTGTTTTTATTTTTCCCTAAACACCAGGTGTGAATGAAATAGAAATGTTTTTTTTAAAGTTTAAGTTTAGTGGGCTGACAGCTGACTTGGTGACCTTTGCTGACCTTTTGTGAGCACATTGCAGAACGTGGGTGAGGATGCCGCTCCGATCGATAACACCCACCCATTTACTGCCCGAGGAGCCGACAGCAGACTGACACTGAGCACGCTTACATCTGCCTCTGCACCACTCTAACAGTGTGTGTGTGTGTGTGTGTGTGTGTGTGTGTGTTTGCACTTTTCAGCCTCTCTCATTGACACAAACTTGTTCTCCTGCAGGCTCAGTGAGTCAAGCAGAGCAACAAGCGACGGTCTCAGCAGTGCCCCCCACAGGCAGCCATGATCATGACAACCTGCTGCTGACTAAATGATGCAAGGAGCGATGCAGGATGCTGTAAAGTACTTTTCAATAATGCATTGCACACTTGTTTCCATTTACAGCCTATACACCCTGTGTACACAAATACATTTTCACCGCTCTTGCTTCCTCTGCATCAGGTTGCAATTTAATAAAAACATATTTAAATTCAGGTTAGACCAGGGGCTGCACGGTGGATGACTGGGTAGCACGTTGGTCTCACAGGAGGTTCAGGGTTCGAATGTCCGTTGGGCATCTCTGTGTGGAGTTTGCATGTTCTCCCCGTGCGTGCGTGGTTTTCTCCGGGTACTCCAGTTTCCTCCCACATTCCAAAAACATGCATATTAGGTTAATTGGTGACTCTAAATTGTCCATCGGTATGAATGTGAATGGTTGTATGTCTTTGATTGTGTATATGTGCCCTGCGATTGACTGGCGACCAGCCCAGGGTGTACCCCGCTTCTCACCCAAAGTCAGCTGGGATAGCCTCCAGCATACCTGTGACCCTGATGAGGTTAGACCAGAGAGTACTTTGTAAAAACACTAAATTATAATGAGAAAGAACTGGTACATTACATTTTAAAGTAATAATTAAATAGTAAAAGTATACAGGTAGTTAAAAAACATTTTATTAGAGGCCATTTTTCAATTAAAATGAACTATAACATGCTGAATTTACTTTTTTATTACCTTCTGCCAGAGGGGAGTGGCTCAAATAGTCCATGTCCAGGGTGGGAGGAGTCACCAAGTATCCGGCCAGCTCGCCCCCGAGTTCTGGAGACGTACAGGTCCTGGAGAGATGGAGGGCTGCAGCCGATCACTTTCTCAGCGGAGCACACGATGCGCTACAGTCTGTGTTTGTCCCTGGCAGCGGCCCCAGCAAACCACACTGTGATGGAGGAAGTGAGGTTGGACTCATTTGGAGTCAAACGAAAAGAGTCCATGTGATGAGGAACGTCTGGCTGAAGTGTGAGTGTTCTGTGTTAACATGCAAATAAATGGCCAACTGAATTACAGCCATCTTGACGTCAAATTATTCAGCCACCACTACGATACTTATAGGGTGCGCTAATCATTTGAAATGGTTATATATCAATTTGTGGTGTGAGTTAGAATATTTGATTTTTTTTTACAAACTCTTCAACACAATAGTAATTTATTGACAGTCCTTAGTAGCAAACAGCTGTTAAAGCAGCAATTCCCGTACAAGCTGCCGGCACCATGACAGAGGAGACCATGCACAGTGAGGGGTGGTGCTACCTCTGGTGCTACGAAGCCCAGTATCCCGCATCCAATGTGAAACTAATTTAATCACGGTGCACCACGGACATGCCTGCATGGTACTGTTGCGTTTTCTTCTTCTTCCAGGTGGCAGAGTCGAGTGGCAACCAGCTTTGAAGCTCATTACCACCCGGCAACCGGATCAACCTGGCGGGAGCCAATTTATCTGATCTTCAAAATACAGCGGATCTCGATCTCGAAGATTGGATCGGGACATCCCTAGTGCCAACGGTTAATCACTGATCTTCAAATCGTCCCTGAGTATCGTACTATACACACACCACCCAGCCGGCCGGGCGGAAGTGATCGCTAGCAGCGTTGAGAATGTAAACAACTGCGAGGAAAGCGTGGAGGTGTGCAAGCTAAGAGGAAGAGCAGACATTTTCGTAGAGGAACGTTTACATTACAATCCCATTGTAAACAAATGCTACCTTTGTACTTTGGTATGACATGTGTCAAGAATCCAACAAATAAAAAAGATGATTAAAGGATTCACTGACCAGAATAGAAGCAACAGTCAATAGAAAATGAAAGCAAAACTGACTCTAAATGCTGGTGCCTGCATGCTGCAAGACTCACACAGAGTGGATAAAACAATTAAGAGAAGGTCAGAAGCTGCCGGAATGGCATCACTGGGTTCACTAATTAGTCTTAATTGAGTGCAGATGTCTGATTAAATGTGAAGCAGATGAAAGCAGAGCAGCTTGTTTTGTGGACCGTCTTGATGTTGTTCATAGTGCTAAAACTGATACAGTTTGCATCTGCACTGAAGCATCACATTCAGTCACTATCCCTTCCAAAGCTGGGGTGCTATGTGACATTACTATTGTTGTCTTTGTCAGAGATCTAATCTAAGTAAAAACATAATCAACAGAAAAAAGCTAAAGAGCACAACACAGAATCAAGGAGGAAGTTTCCGCGGCATAGTAAGGTGCAACCTTCCCCCCACCGTGTCACTTCAATTCCATTAGAAGTCCATACTACTATCGCATGGTCTCCTGCTCATTGATTAGCTGTCACGGCCCAGTGGGGTGCGAGGGGGGAGATTGGGGCCATGCAGGAAGCTCAGAGAAAAAGATGAATGCTGCAGAACAGGAAGTCAAGTGAGGAAGATAATTTGTTCTTCTCCCTCTCTTCTCGTTGCTCAACTGAGGTGAATGCCATGCCATCTTTGGGTCATGGTTTTCCTCCCAGCTTAGTGTCTGCTGGGAATGACTGTGACCTTCAAATACCTCCAAAAGTCTCATTGGAAATGTCAGGGAATGTTTTAATATTCCTTTAAGAAGCAGAAGCCTAGGGTGGAGGATGGGATGAATGCCATGGAGGGATGGATTATTGATACTAAGGCTGAATCCCAATTCTACCTCTTAGCCCTTTCCCTTCGTCTTACCCATTCCCCTACCCCCTAAAACCTAGGGCCACTAAGAAATGGGACTTCATTGTCATTACATCATCTATCTAGCTGTGACCTAAATGAGATCATTAAATTGTTCGTAATAAACGTTTCGTACCATAAAGTAAGGTGCATACATTTCTACATTATTTATTTATTTAGTTATATAGCGCCTGCAAAAACATTTATAACAATAGAAAATGCATCAAATATACATATGAAATAAAAATAACAATATACCAAACTTTATCAAAACAGGGGTAAAAAGTAGAATTGGGATTCAGCCTAAGATAAAGCTGGACAAAGGCTGAACAAAAGAATGCTTAAGGAAAAATAATCAGAGTTCCAAGTGGGAATAAAATCTGCACCAAACAACTGGCAACTGGATAAGACTCAGCACCTCCAAATCCGAGGCCATGGTTCTCAGTCGGAAACAGGTGGACTGTACCCTCCGGGTTGAGAGTGAAGGCTTGCCTCACGTGGAGGAAGTCAAGTATCTCGGGGTCTTGATCACGAGTGAGGGACGGTTGGAGCGCAAGGTCAATAGACAGATCGGTGCAGCATCAGCAGTAATGCGGTCGCTGTACCGGACCGTCGTGGTGAAGAGAGAGCTGAGCCGGAAGGCAAAGCTCTCTGTTTACCGATCGATCTACGTTCCCACCCTCACCTACGGTCATGAGTTATGGGTCATGACCGAAAGATCGAGATCGCGGATACAAGCGGCAGAAATGAGTTTCCTTCGTAGGGTGGCTGGACTCACCCTAAGAGATAGGGTGAGGAGCTCGGCCATCCGGGAGGAGCTCAGAGCAGAGCCGCTGCTCCTTCACATCAAGAGGAGCCAGTTGAGGTGGCTCGGGCATCTAGTCCGGATGCCTCCCGGGCGCCTCCCTGGTGAGGTGTTTCGTCGATGCCCAGCCGGGAGAAGGCCACGGGAAAGACCTAGGACACGCAGGGACTATGTATCACAGCTGGCCTGGAAACGCATTGGTGTCCTCCCGGTGGAGCTGGAAAAGGTCGCCGGGGACCGGGAAGTCTGGACTTCCCTCCTGAGACTGCTGCCCCCGCGACCCGGACAAGTGAAAGACTATGGAATGGAATGTTCAGGGTGTTCAATTATTGATGACCAGCAGTGAATGTTTTTTTCTGTAGAGCTGCAGACAACGTGAAGAAAGTAAGACGAGTGATGCTAATTAGACCTGACACCGACTTGGCCGTGTTATTTCAACCCCTGACCTCCGGGGTGCGACCTAATTGTCGCAATATTGAAGTGAGACAACCGAGAGAGACAAAGTCACACACAAACGGCAATGAAGCAAGATGGGGAACATGTCGGCCCGGAAGTCCAATTAGCAAGAAAGACAAGTAGATGAATGCAATGCTGACACGCCAGATGATTTGCATCGCACATTCACGAGATGATAGAAAGCATGGAATAATGTATTTGCTTCTATCTAAAAAGTCTAGCTTCAAACTTCACATACTTGTTTTTGTACAAAGTCTTCATCAAACCTAACATATATTTTTCATAAACATCAAAGACTGTTAAAGGTCTTGTCTTGTTTCTGTAAACATCACATATGATTTTTTGCTCAAAGAATTGAGTGCTGTTTTTTAGGTAAACACTGAAGATAATTTGGAGTCTTAACACTTTTGAAAACATCCATCCATTTTCTATACCGCTTATCCTCATGAGGGTTGCGGGTATGCTGGAGCCTATCCCAGCTGACTTTGGGCAGGAGGCGGGGTACACCCTGGACTGGTCGCCAGGCAATCCCAGTTTGCAAACATCTATTTTGTCATTTTTGTCAAACTTAACATACACTAAGTTGAGTGTAAACATACTGATCCGCCTGTATAGACGATGTTGCCTGGTTCTGATAAAGGTGCTGCTATCACAACATGGACACCCCAATCTTCCTGTTTACATGCTTGCCCTTGCTTCTTTTTGCTTAAGCTACCATCCTGCAAAACAATCTAAGCACACTGTTGATAAAACATTAATGGACAGCTTTTCTTATTAAGTGCATGCATGAGTGTGTTTGCGTGCATTTGAGTGTGTATGTGCTGATGAGTTCCCCTTGTGGTCATTGACAGCTGCCCACAATGAAATGCTGACTGGCAGCCATAACTCTGCAAACCCATTTCATTGGTCTCTCCCCCCACTCACGGTGTATCTCTCTGGTCCCAATTCTCCCTCCATCCTTCCCTCTATCTCTCTTTCACATTAAAATGGAGTATCTTTGCAAAAGTGTACATAATAGAGATGCTCCAAGTGAGGATGTGTCTCATCATACACATGAACTTCGGGTCTCAATTTGGCGTGACCATTTGATTATAATCAATTATCAAATTAACACCAACCAACATGAACGGTTAATGGAAGTTTCTATTCCTAATCTACCATAAAGCAATCATGTAGTCCTGAGCACACGCAGCATCAACAACACACCATCTGGCAGCTAGAGAGAATCTGTTGCCTTTGTCTAGTCAACACTTTCAAAACACTTGAACTGCTCTCAGGTTTAGAACAAAGCAAAGTGCTGACTTGGCTGTTGGCGGGATCACCACAGGCTTTTCCACGCCGTCCTCACAAGTGTGTGTGCGTGTGTGTGTGTGCGTTTTACGCACATAAAAACTATGCAATCAATACTGTCTATTGTTAACGTGCAAGAATGCTTCTGATTTAAATGCTGCTTTTACAATTTACATTGTTTAGTCAATATGTATGTGTTTTTGTTGTCATCCAACATGATTTAGTCTTCAGTTAATCTTATGACTGTGATTTGATTATATTATATCATACAGTGTCAAAGTTACAGTTAACATGTATCAATAGAATCCTGTACTAATTAAAAGTCAACGTCCTCCGTGGGTGTACAGGTTGAGGGGGATGAATGGTGCAGTGCTTCGTCGTCTTCTTCACGGCTCCACTGCGTCATCTCGTTCAGCAGAAGGGCTGCAGTCACTTTTCAGCCCACCCTCCATCACCAAAAAAGGATGACCACAAGAGCGCGCATGTGGACGCTTGTTGCAGTGCATGAACACGCTGTTGCATGTGTCAGAGCTCGGCTGCCATAATCCTCATTGATTGATGGCCAGCAAAGGAAAGAGCTTTGTGCAGACGTAGACGTAGTTGTTGTGAGAATCGACTCTCAGTCTGACTTTGTCACTATCTGCCTTTTTTTTTTATTCTGTCAATGTTTGGTAACAGTGCGATGAAATACTACAGGAGAACCTCTAAAGTCCAACAGACTGATTGACCAAACTTGATTGACGGAACAACACGCTCTTATTGAGTTATCTCAAAACAATAATAATGTTTGAATAGGAACAATGCATAATGAAACATAAAAATCAGCCATGACTACTTCCAAGCTGAACACAATCTATTCCAAACGCACTAGTAGGTGTGATTGTTTGGGCATTTCCATCCATTCATTTTCTATACCGCTTATCCTCATTAGGGTCACGGGTATGCTGGAGCCTATCCCAGCTGACTTTGGGTGGGAGGCGGGTTACAACCTGGACTGGTCTCCAGTCAATCGCAGGGTAGACATACAACCATTCACACTCACATCTATACCTATGGACAATTTAGAGTTGGAGACGGAGATGCCCAACGGAGATTCAAACCCTGATCTCTTGACTGCGAGGCCACCGTGCGGCCTGTATGGGTATTTCTTCTGTGAAAGTTTGTGTTTGACTTTGTGTCTCACTATATGCCTTTTTTTTTTTTCAATTCTGTCAATTGGATATCTATGTTCAGTAGCGCGATGAAACAACAACAAGTTTACATTTGCAAGAAAAGCATCATGTTTGCATCAATAAAATTATGTTCAATGCTCAACCAAACTACAGGAGAACCTCTAAAGTCCAACACAATCCCTTACCACTTTTCCCAAACACAGTTGCTCCTCACAACATCACAATTCGTATTTTGTGGGTTTTCATAAAGACTGATCAGACTTAATAATGTTGCCTTTTATTGGGAAAGGCACTGATTTTGATATGTTGGCCATACACCATTTTGGCAAATAATAATAATGATAATGTATTAATAGGAACAATTAATAATGAAACATAATAATCTGTCATGACTGCATCCAAGATGAACACAATCTATTCCAAAAACACTCATAGGGGCGACTGTTTGATTTTATTTGTTGAAGTGCTAAACAATTGCATGTTCAAATGTTTAGAATGTTGTTTCTTCATAGTATAAGACAGTGCAGGCTCTAGAACAATCAGCAATATATGTTCTTGCTGTGTGTTGCAAAAGGAGCTTGTTTAGACGCTGGTGTCTGCAGGAGCAAAATGAAGGACACTGTGGGGGTAGGGGGAGAATGATACCATCAATCCAGGCTTTATGATCTGTCCGTGAACCACTAAAGTGTGAGCCTGGATATCAGTCAGCGGGTCAGACTGAGCCGCAAAGAAGCAGGTCATCAGGGAAGGAAGGATGGAAGGATGGAGGTGAAGGACGGAAGGAGATCAGGGAGGATGGAAGTAGGGGGGTCTTATATACTACCAAAAAAACAACATTATGTGTCTTTACATTCATTGTTGTGATATTTGCTTGTTTTTCTTATTCTGTTTGGTGAAAATGTACAGAAGTCCTTAGCTGGTTATTAAAACTTTGCACAATAAGGCATAAACTGGTTTCACTGCTTTAAATCAAAGTAAAAAAAAAACAGTTGCCTGAAATGTCACCTGCAGCTCAGACTACTGTTAAGTTAAAGGGGGCCTATTATGCTTTTCCTTTTTTCTGACATATAAATGTTATTACAATGTTGTATTCTCGTTTTAAATGAGGCCCACCTGTCAGATAATTAGGTTTATGTATTTGGAAGTGAAGCCTGACAGCAGTTTTGGATAGCTCTCCATGCTGTGTTTCACAGTTTTTTAACATCGACGTCATGCTACTCGGACTTCCTTATATGGGCAACATAGAGCAATGGCTCCCTGGATATGTTTGCTCATGTGTGAGGGAAAGCTAATTTTGTTCAGTAATACAAAGCTGGACTATCCGTCAAAGTGTTGCTGAAGGCCGATGCTTTTCCGACTTTATTTGGTGGTGTTGGAAGAGACAGAGGAGCAAGCCGTAAGTAACAATTCATGTGTAGCTTTATAGAGTGCATATAGAGTGTGCATAGAGGGAGTATTACAAGCATGCATGCTGGAGCTGCTAATAGCTGTTAGAAATGGACATTTTAAAAGCACAAATCACCGTTTACAATCAACTCCTGTACCGCCAGAATTAAGAAGTGGGGTTCAGCAGCTGTCCGGAAGTCCTTGGGAGCGCTTGGGAGTGTGATCAATCACTACGGAAACACTGAATCACCCCAGGAAACACTGCAAGAAAAGACACAGATTCTGGAATATCTAGGAAACTTTCTGTGTGGGTTATTGTGTGACCCAAGAACTTAATCCAAAGGCCCCAAAATGAGTATAATACAGTACGTCCCCTTTAAATATCAAGTGAAATTAAATGACTTTACGACGACCAACTTGGTTCAAGTCGGAACATAGCTACAAAATGTGAAAACGTTTTGGCATATTTGTTAATAATTAGTATGAAGTAGTACCCTTTTGATTGTATTTTTCCTCACAGATTAAGTGTTTTTCTCTCGCAGTATATCGACAATCCCTTACGACTGCGGTTACAGCTGCTGCCCCCCTGATTATTATTGTTTACATTTTTTCAAAGCACTTGAGCGAGGGACTGTTTGTCGTCACTAAAAATGGGTACAAATGTAAGCGCTTACTGCGGTGTGTGAGTTTGTATTGCTCTTTAGCCACAGCGTGAAGACAAAAGGAAAACGTGACGCAAAAAGAAAACGCTGTTAAAGTCCTCTGGGTCACTTCTGAGAAGCCATGCAGTGTCACAGCGTAAATGATGTACAAGAGCTATAAGGTTTTGCGCTTATGGCCGACTAAAGCTGCTGTTCCACAAAGGAAGCACATTCACTATATATGTTTACATGCGCTCAAACACACGCACACACTTGCACAGACGAAACTTGTGGCATCAATATCTGTGCAACCTTTTGCCCCACACAGCTCCTTATATGGTTCATGCCGTGACAATGACTAACAATGTCTGTGTTGCTAAAAATGCTGATTGAAGTGAAAGGAGAGCGAATAGGAAAATTAGAATAAACGCCTACGTGCGTGTGGAAAATGTTTTTTTTCAATATTAGTGTACATGTAGACATGACCAAAAAGAAGAACTGCTTTGTTTGCTACGCATTTGTGCCCAATGCGTACAAATCTTCCACAGAACAGAGACCGTCAGCTCTTTAGACTTGCTTTTCAATAAGCAAAACAGCTCGCTTCATTGCAGTATGTCTTTATCAGCGTTTCCATTGTAAAGGATGCCAAATGATCCATAACACCCATACCGTCCCACTTTTCAGCACCCTGTATGGTTTGCTTGAAAAGGGTGGAGCCAGACATGCTGATATCTGCATATTGGTTGACAGAGAAAAGTCAATAAATGCAAGTGAAGCTGTCTGTGTCGTTTAATAACACATAGCTCAATTACTTAATGTAGCACTGTAGCATCTTGATCTTCTGAGTTGAATTCATTGACACCTGGGTCAGAGTTTACCGCTCCAAACCTTACAGTGGCGAGCCATATAGCTTGGCGTCAAGGTGGCGTTGGGGAAGCAGGCAAGGGATGCCCTTCTGAGAGGCTGCCCGTCATTATCGGATTATTGGAAAGCGGAGGAGCTGCAGCCCAAGCAGAGGCCTCACACTCATGATCACAATCAC
The DNA here is from genome assembly GCA_024372805.1 of Oostethus manadensis. NCBI lineage: Eukaryota > Metazoa > Chordata > Actinopteri > Syngnathiformes > Syngnathidae > Oostethus > Oostethus manadensis. Next base: position 3,973,513 of record QODF01000029.1, read on the forward strand.
AAACATCAATACTGGCCTCCCTCAGCAGCCATCCGTTCTGCTCCCCTGCCGCCTCTGTGCTGGGAATCCCACACTCATGCGTTATATAACCCAGCTGCTGCTGCAGTCAAGATGCTGTGACGCTGATGAAGTGACGGCTGCTGCTTTAAATCAGATGCGCGTCTACCTGCGGCAATGAATCTTGGTGCCATCTACAGTATATATACACACACACGCACACACACTGTCCCTCTCATTGGTCCTGTTGGCTCACAGTTGAGGCCGTTACAACAACTGGGCCCATTTGGGCAGGTCCACATTACAAAGCATTTGAGCACGCTCGTCCGGTTAGGATTGGACTTCGTCTTCCTCACCTGCAGCCTGTACATCAAGCAGTAGTCGTCATGCTGGAAATTCAATTTGTGTATCTGCAAGTGTTTGCTTTTTCTCTATTGCACCAGCACTGTGCACAAATAATAAGATGCATGTCAAAAAAGACTGCGGCTATGTTCGTCTATAAGCAATAATGTTACCGTCCTGCAGTCAGCTCACAAAAACATGCAATAACAAATGATATTTTAAAAAATAATATTGTAAAAATAATATTATTCTCAATATTATTATTGTAACATTATTTCCATATTATATGAGTGCTTTATAGTTCTGATATTCTGTTATTACATTCATTCATTTTTTTATACCGCTTATCCTCATTAGGGTCGCAGGTATGCCGGAGCCTATCCCAGCTGACTTTGGGCGGGAGGCGGGGTACACCCTGAATTGGTCGCCAGTCAATCGCAGGGCACATATAGACAAACAAAGACAAACAAACATTCACACTCACATTCATACTCTAATGGACAATTTAGAGTCGCCAATTAACCTAACATGCATGTTTTTGGAATGTGGGAGGAAACCGGACTACCCGGAGAAAACCCACACACGCACGGGGAGAACATGCAAATTCCACACAGATATGCCCAACGGAGATTCGAACCCAGAACCTCCTGACTTTGAGGCCAACATGCTACCCATTCAGGCACCGTGCGGCCCTCTGTTATTACATTACATGAATAATTTTTGTTACTGCATTATTGCAGTTTTACATAAATTTTTTGTATTGCTGTTTATGCATGGGTAGTATGGGTAGTATTATTACAGCTATATGTACACAAATTGGGCAGAGCAACGAGACACACCTGCTTGCCAATTTGCCCCTCATTTAACTGTCACTTATGCTGCGGCATCTTATCACACGCGTCCTAACTAACTTGCGTTTTTTTAGATGCAAGCTGCCCCTTTTGTTACGTTCACTTGCATTGCTCTCTGTGTTTTCCCCTTTTCCTTCTCCTGGCGTGTGTCTGGGTTACAGGAGCTGCCATGGCAACGGGAGGCGGGGCCACGGGACGCACCTGCAAGTGATCTGCGGACTCCCTTCTTAAGCAGAGAGCTCGCACCTGGGAGACGCTGGATTATTCCACTTCACGCATGAAGGCTCAAGTACGGACTCGCACCTTGTTCATCCTACTTAACCCACTCTCCTGTTCCAGCAGTATTGGACTTCTATCCAGCGTCTCTCCCGACGGTTCGTTCCGTGGCTCGCCTCCCCAGGTTGGCACTCCGACGCCTCACGCTCATCCAGCGTTTCATGGTGCTTCGTTCCCCCCCGTCCGGCGCGACAGCACCATCGCTTTCTGTTTCGTTTTCTTTCTGTTGTCCCATCTGAGAACATTAAACCTCCTGTATCTCAACCCCAACCTGCCTATTCTGTCCACGTCCGAGGGTTCGCTCCTGCGAGGGCCGTGACAGAATAATCCAGCCAAAAGTATGGACCCTGCGGAGACGGACACCAGCAGGCTCGCGCTCCGTCACTTGGCGCAACGCCTCGGCAGACAAGAGGAGCAGTTTGATGCCTTAGGGCAGGGCATCCGAGACATGGCAGGACGCCAGGACTCTCGATTGGAGGCTCTAGAGGGTCAGATTCAGACCCTGTTGTCGGCGTTGCAGCAGCACCCTCCTCCGGCGGCTCCTACCGCTACGAGGGTCACCCCCCCGGACCCAGCCCCTTCCGTAGAGGGCAGTGCCATCGCTAGCTTGCAGCTGTCCCGGCCCGAGAGGTTCTCGGGCGACGGTGATGTGCGCGCATTCCTGACCCAGTGCGAGCTACACTTCGAGCTACTGCCCACCGCTTTTCGCTCGGAACGAGCGAAGGTGGCATTTGCAGTTTCCCACCTGTCCGGACGAGCGGGAGCATGGGCCACGGCGGAGTGGCACCGTCGTTCGGCTGCATGCTCCTCCTACGCCGTTTTTGCTTCTGCACTGGAGCAAATCTTCCAGCGCACCCCGCCAGGGCGGGAGGCAGCACGCGCACTTCTTCGACTGCGACAGGGACCGCGTAGCGTGGCGGACTACGCGATTGAGTTCCGGGCCCTCGCTGCCGAGAGCGAATGGAACGCTATGGCACAACTGGACGTGTTTCGTTCAGGTCTGGCGGACCGCATCCGGGATCACATGATCCCCTTGGCCACTCCGGAGACCCTCGACGGACTCATCGCACTGGCTGTGCGCATCGAGGGACGCCTCCGTGACCGAGATTGGGATCGAGGGCAACACCCCGGGCACGGCCGGTCCGGCTTCGTTCCGGACGGGTACGGCAAGGGGCCATCCCCGGAGCGTCTACCACCCGTTCCGGCTTCCCCGCAGACGTCAACCGGAGACGAACTCATGCAGCTGGGAGGAGGTCGACTCACTGCGGCGGAGAAGGACCGGCGTCGGCGGCTGCACCTCTGCCTTTACTGTGGCCAGGCGGGCCACACCATCGCCGACTGTACATCCCGTCGGGACCGCCGGATCTCTCGAGCACCACAGCCGACAGGTGCGTGTTCACCGGAGGACTCGGCTCGTCAGGGTCAGTCGTCGCCGGAGACTTCAATCCGTCGACTCCAAGTAACAGGTACCCTCTCATGGGACACCCAGAACATCGCCATTCAGGCTTTTATTGACTCAGGGGCGGACGATTGTTTTTTAGACGAGGGGTTAGTCAATCGACTCGCTGTTCCAACAGTTAAATTGCCGGCCCCCAAGCTCGTCAACTCCCTGGACGGGCGCCCCCTGGCCGGGGTCACCCACCAGACCTGTTTTCTTACACTCCGCTTGTCCGGTAATCATACCGAGTCAATTCGGTTTTTTGTTATTCCCTCGCGATCCGCACCCGTGGTTTTAGGCCTTACGTGGCTACATAAGCACAATCCCCACATTGACTGGCCCCGCGCTAGTATTTCAAGTTGGAGCGTTTTCTGCCACAGTCACTGTCTCGGGCCGGCGAGTTCCCACCATTCGTCCGGTCGGGTTAAGACCCCGGAGGTTATAGACCTGGCCCCAGTTCCCGCCGTCTATCACGACCTTCGTGAGGTTTTTAGTAAAGACCTGGCTCAGTTACTTCCGCCTCATCGTCCCTACGACTGCGGCATAGATCTCATTCCGGACTCGGTACTCCCTACCTCCCGCCTCTATAACATCTCACGGCCGGAGAGGGAGGCTCTTGAGGAGTACATCTCCTCCTCCCTCGCTTCCGGTCTCATCAGGCCGTCCTCGTCTCCTTTGGCCGCAGGGTTCTTCTTCGTGAAGAAGAAGGACAACTCGTTGCGTCCCTGTATCGATTACCGCGCACTAAATGAAATCACCATCAAGAATAAGTACCCTCTGCCTCTGTTGGACTCGGCATTCACACCACTTCACGCGGCCCAGTGGTTTTCGAAGCTCGACCTCCGCAACGCCTACCACCTGGTGCGAATTCGTGAGGGCGACGAGTGGAAGACAGCTTTTAACACTCCGCTCGGACACTTTGAATATCTCGTGATGCCGTTTGGTCTAACGAACGCACCGGCAGTCTTCCAGAACTTTCTAAATGACATCTTGCGGGACATGATCGGTCGATTTGCGTTTGTTTATTTAGACGACATATTAATTTTTTCCCGGACACTTGAGGAGCACACACAACAGGTCCGTTTAGTTCTCCGTAGGCTGCTGGAAAATAGACTGTTCGTTAAGGCGGAGAAATGCGCATTTCATTCGACCTCGGTTCCCTTCCTGGGTTTCATCGTTGGAGAGGGTCAACTTAGTCCCGACCCAGCCAAGGTGCAGGCTGTGGTCGAGTGGCCCACTCCTACATCAAGGAAGCTGCTTCAGCGGTTCCTTGGGTTCGCAAATTTCTACCGACGGTTTATCCGTGACTTCAGTAAGGTGGTGGAACCGCTGACGAGGCTCACATCCAGTAAGGTACGTTTTACCTGGACTCCGGAGGCCGATGCTGCCTTCTCCACACTTAAAACACTTTTTACTACCGCTCCTGTTCTGCGTCACCCTGATTCGTCTTCACAATTTTTTGTAGAGGTGGACGCCTCCGATACCGGCGTGGGGGCCGTCCTTTCCCAGCGCTCCACCGAGGACCGGGCGCTGCACCCCTGTGCCTTCTTCTCACGTCGTCTGACCTCAGCAGAGCGCAATTATGATATTGGCAACAGGGAACTGCTGGCGGTGGTCCTTGCGCTGCAGGAGTGGAGGCACTGGCTGGAGGGTGCGGAACTTCCCTTCGTGGTATACACTGATCACAAGAACCTAGCTTATCTCCGCACGGCTCAGAGGCTCAACCCTCGTCAGGCACGCTGGGCGCTATTCTTCACCCGATTCAATTTCACTATAACGTTTCGACCTGGTTCCCGGAACGGCAAGCCGGACTCCCTTTCCAGGATGTTTTCGCTACCGGTAGAGGACACCCGCCTGGAGACGGTTATTCCCCAGTCCCGGATCCTGGGAGCTCTGCAGTGGGAGGTGGAGAAGCGGGTGATGGAGGCCCTCGGGGACTGTACTCCGCCAGAGGGAGTTCCGACGGGTCGACTATTCGTGGTCCCAGGACTCCGCCCGGAGGTGCTTCTTTGGGCGCACGGATCAAAGATGGCCTGCCACCCCGGCGTAGCCCGCACGGTGTTCTTGCTCTCCCAGCGGTTCTGGTGGCCATCATTCCGGGCGGACGTGACAGAGTTCGTGGCCGCCTGTACAGTCTGCGCTCGCAGTAAGTCCTCCCACAAGGCGCCGGCGGGTCTGTTACGCCCTCTGCCCATTCCGTCCCGCCCATGGTCCCATATTGCGCTGGACTTCGTTACGGGCCTTCCCCCCTCGAACGGAAACACAGTGGTGCTGACGATAGTCGACCGGTTCTCAAAGATGGTTCACTTCGTTGCTCTACCCAAGCTACCTTCGGCCCTCGAGACGGCGGAATTGCTGACGACGCACGTGTTCCGTCTACATGGGATTCCCCTGGACGTCGTGTCAGACAGGGGCCCGCAATTTACCTCGGCGGTGTGGAAGGCATTCTGCAAGGCATTGGGCGCCTCTCCCAGCCTGTCCTCAGGGTACCATCCCCAGACCAACGGCCAGACGGAACGCGCTAACCAGGATCTGGAGGCCGCCATCCGCTGTGTTTGCCATCAACAACCGGCATCGTGGTCCATCAATCTCCCCTGGATAGAATACTCTCATAATACTCTCACCAGCTCCGCTACAGGAATTTCCCCGTTTCACGCCGCCTATGGGTACCAACCGCCAGCTTTCCCATCTCTCGAGTCGGAGTCAGCCGTCCCCTCAGTGTCCGCCCATTTGCGACGTGCCCGCCTAGCCTGGCGCAACACCCGGGCAGCACTGTCACGTACGTCAGAGCGGAATCAACATTTGGCCAATCGTCACCGCTCGACGGCGCCCGAATACAGGCAAGGGGAGAGGGTTTGGCTGTCAACCCGAGATCTTCCTCTCCGCTGCTGTTCGAGGAAGCTCCAACCACGCTACATTGGCCCATACCCCATCGTGAGGGTCCTCAGTCCCTCAGCGGTCCAACTGCGCCTCCCGGATTCCCTCAGGTTACACCCTACCTATCACGTCTCTCTCCTCAAGCCGGTCGCCACCAGTGACCTTTGCCCTCCGGAAGAGCCTCCTCCTCCTCCCAGGCTAATTGACGGGCACCCTGCGTTCACGGTCAAGGCCATCCTAGACGTGAGAAGGAGGGGCAGGGGTTACCAGTACCTGGTGGACTGGGAGGGGTACGGTCCCGAGGATCGTTCATGGGTATCGCGCAGTCTTATTTTAGATCCGGACCTCCTCACCGAGTTTTACACCCGCTTTCCGGAAAAGCCAGGTAGGCCGCCTGGGGGCGTCCGTTAAGGGGGGGGTACTGTTACGTTCACTTGCGTTGCTCTCTGTGTTTTCCCCTTTTCCTTCTCCTGGCGTGTGTCTGGGTTACAGGAGCTGCCATGGCAACGGGAGGCGGGGCCACGGGACGCACCTGCAAGTGATCTGCGGACTCCCTTCTTAAGCAGAGAGCTCGCACCTGGGAGACGCTGGATTATTCCACTTCACGCATGAAGGCTCAAGTACGGACTCGCACCTTGTTCATCCTACTTAACCCACTCTCCTGTTCCAGCAGTATTGGACTTCTATCCAGCGTCTCTCCCGACGGTTCGTTCCGTGGCTCGCCTCCCCAGGTTGGCACTCCGACGCCTCACGCTCATCCAGCGTTTCATGGTGCTTCGTTCCCCCCCGTCCGGCGCGACAGCACCATCGCTTTCTGTTTCGTTTTCTTTCTGTTGTCCCATCTGAGAACATTAAACCTCCTGTATCTCAACCCCAACCTGCCTATTCTGTCCACGTCCGAGGGTTCGCTCCTGCGAGGGCCGTGACACCTTTACTGTTTTTTGTTTTTGTTTTTTTGCTTTAAACTGCAAGCTAAAATTAGGATAAGAGGGGCTAGTTAACGGCAGGCATTAGCACCGCTGACTAATTAGTCACCACGAATGCAAAACTAATACAAACCCACCATCAACAGTACGAGCCTGGTTGTATACTGAAAAAATATGCACTCAATAAGGTCATCACATCTTACCTTTATGCATTCACACATAGTATCAGCATTTGGGACCAAACATGAGGTGAAAAAAAATGGTAAAAATACAGTAAATTTAGCCTTCACTGTATTTTAAAATCCATGCCTTCTAAAGTTACATAGTGCATCAAACAAAATGGGACACAGCGCTGCTTGTATTAAACGTACAAAAACTGGCGGATTTCTAAATCTATATCATTTTTCTGAATGAAATAATGGCCCATATTTCAAAATTAATATCCCTTTCCATAAAATTGTATATAATTTTGGTGTAAAGATAATAAAGATGATTTAATACTTCAAGCAGTCCTAAGAAATGAATAAGAAGTAAGTGCAGGAGTGGTTAGACATACATTCCCAGTGGTTCAGGATTCTTCTTCCTTGGATTTTGTGAACATCAACTGCTTCTGCTGTTCCTTGAAATCGCTCATGTTAGTGCGCTGTTTGAGTTCTTTACTCAGTCCATTCCATAATTTGATTCCACATATTGATATGAAGAAACATTTAGCGTCGTTCGCACGCATAAGTGTTTTGAATTTCATTTTCCCTAATGTCATATCCTCTCTTGTTGAGATGAATTGTATTACATTTTTGGGTAGCGGGTAATGGTAATGGTAATGGTTTAATTTTATTTGAACATGCATATAAATTACCAATACACTTCATACAATTGACAGTTCCACGTGTCCAAAAGGAGCAGGAAGAAGCAAAGCTTATTTAATTCTACCCCTGTAGGATTTCCCCTATTTCAATACATTTGTGGACTTCCTGCAGTTAGTAAGTTTAAAATGCATAAGTAAGATAATGTGACGGTGTGTTAAATAGTATAGTATAGTCAATGTCCCTGACATCACAAATAACATATTGCAGTCCTGATGGATGACAATCATAATAAATAAGAATAGTAATGAATTGAATATATACAATTGTAACAGAACATTGTTGTAGTACAGACAATGATCTCACTAGGAATCAAGTTAGTGATAAGGTGATAGTGATTGACAGTCAACAGACTCTCCAAGGAATGAAATAGTAGTAGTAGTAGTAGTAGATAAGTAGTAATAGCATTAGATGTCCACAATATTTCACGACTCCTCTTCCTTGTATTTTGTAAACATCAACTCAGTGTAATGTTTCTTGAAGTCACTCATTGTAGAGCATTGTTTTACCTCTTTACTTAATCCATTCCATAGTTTGATTCCACATACCTAAGTACTAAAGATTTTTAGCGTTGTTCTTGCATTTAAGTGTTTTAAATTTACCTTAGTCCCAAGATCATATTTCTCCTCTCTTGTTGATAAAAAATGGATAATATTCTTTGGTAACTAGTTGTTTTCTTTATGCATCATTATTTAAGTCTGAAGGGTTATCAGATCAGCAAATGTTATTGTAATGTTTGGTTATACAGACAAACCAACAGCAAAACAACGGAAATGTTTATGCAAAACTACAAGCAAGTTTCAACAGGAAAGTGCAACGAGGTGCATGTTCCGTAATAATTTAGATTGCAGCAAATTCCGAATAAAGTTGTGCTGGGCAAAGCAGGTTATAGCTGTGATGTCATGGGTGTCCTGCGTGTGGCGTTGTGGTGGTCCTCGCACACTTACTAACTAAAGGAGCATTGAACAGGGCAGAGAAATGTGGGTGTGCAGTCACAGCTGCAATCAATATGTAAAGTCAAGCGGGGGTTTGGGGGTGCGGGTGGAGAGGCGAGTGGAGGCAGCTAAAAGCACATTTGAATTCTCTTCATAAATCTCTGCTGGACGGCCACTTTGCTGAAGGCGACGGATGATACGCGAGGCAAAGAAGGAGTGGAGAAATGTGTAGGAGGATGAGGAGGATGAGGGACAAGAAACAAAAGGAAGGACAAGGCTGGGATTCTGTGTAGTGTCTCTGAGGGGGAGGGAAGCTGGGAATTGAACATGGCTCGGCTTCAAACGGGAAGACGGAACGACACACCGAGCGAGAATCTCTGCTGTGTGCGGCTTTGGACTCTGGCTCATTTTGATTGCAACATCACACCCACAGAGGTCTAGAACATTCTAACAGGGAAGCTGAGATTAGTGTGCAATATCAACACCTGTTGTACACGACAGCATGATGCATTCCACTTGGTGGAGAATAGATTTACATTACCTTGACCAGGGTGCTTAACCTTGGGTTCTCTGACTCCTATGATCCACAGATAATCCTCAGGTGGTCCATAAAGGTGGCATTTAAAACAATAACCATTAGCATGAGAGAGCAGGGGTGACCAAAATCCTACCTGCAGAACATTTCTCATTTGTGTTATTTTTTCAATTAAGGGTTGCCCACTAACATTGAGGATGTACTTCTCACTATAGCCACAGGGTGGTGCTGCTTTCACAAATGAACTGGTTGCAAATAATCCTCATTTGCTCCAATTGAGGTCCTCTTATAAAACACGCGGGTCTACTAATCTTCAAGAAGAACTACATATTAAGATATATAAATAAAGAAATCATACCCTAAACACTGATTGGTTTATGACTTAAAGGTGGTCCAAACCATTAGATTATGTTGGTATGCGGCCCTCTGTATGGAAGCTCGGACACCTTTGTTCAAAAGCAGTGAAGTCCAGACCAAGGTTGGGCAAGCCACACCATGTCTAACTGTTTGGAGTGAAAAAAGATCTTAACTTACACTCCCGTCCAGTATTGCACAGCTGCATGGGGCCTTAATGCAGGTGAACTGTAACGGCAGAAAGAGAAAATAAAGATTCCACAAATACGGTTTCAACTAAATATTTTTCAAGAACATTCAGTCAAAGCTGTCGAGTTCCAGATGGACCACATTTTGTTGAAGATGATTGGATTTTTCATTAGAGGCATCGCTCTTGCCACAATGCAAGATGATCGGCTAGCACTTGTGCTCACTCTGCTGGTGCTTCCTGTTTGCAGCACGGCTGTTTGGTCTGCCTGGGCGGCGCTGCCACTGCACACCTGCCTCCCGTAGGTAATCACCAGGTCTCTTGAGCATTGCTTCCAGGGTTGTTTTCCAACCTTCACCGGCATCAAGTATGTCCTCCTTCTTATGCCTATCCTGCGAGTGAGGCGTTTGTGCCTTTTGTCTTTTTTGCCAACCACTACAATCTAGCAGGTTATTGTGCTTGTGACCTCCTGTACTTTTCCATTCTTTCTTGTGCGCCCTCTGTTGTCGTTATTAAACCTTGTCAACCACCAACCTATTCCCTCTCTGTTTTAGGGTGCAATCTTCTGGCGTATCCACCAGCCGTAACAGAACAATCTGGCCAAACTTGCCCTGCACAAACAGTCACAGCGCCTAGACAAAGAGGAGGAGCAATTTAACACTTTGGAAGCTAATATTCTAAGCATGGCTGAGCACCAGAATGTCTCTTGTGGGTAAGCGCCACAAAACGATAAGTTTTTTCATCGTGCCGTCTCAGTCCACGCCTGTCGTCTTAGATCTCACTTGGCTAAAACAACCAAATCCAATTGGGTGGGGCAAAAGCAGCTAGATTAAACTGGAGCATGTTTTGCCATGCCCACTGTTTGCATTCAGCTCTCTTATGTCATTCGAAAAGAGAGCTCAATCACTCTCCGCTCATCATTCTTATGATCGTGCCATCAAATTCCTCTAATATTTCTGCTCCCGAACAATAATCCTCAACGAGTATATTTCTCACAAGCGGACTTATTCACCCTTCTTCCTCTTTTGGTTTTGGCAGGTTTTGACTTTGTTGAGAAGAAAAAAAACACTTTCCGTCCTTATGTTAAATACCGTAGTCTCAAAGTCATCACTATCAAAATTAAACATCCTCTACCTCCCATGAATTCAGTGTTTGCGTTACTTCATTCTGCCACCATCTTCACTCAGCTTGATCTCCACAATGCATGGTCAGAATAAAGGTAATGTATGTAAGACAGCCTCTAATAAATCCTTAGGCCACTTTGAATATCTGGTCATTCCATTCAGTCTCGCTAGCGCCCCTGCAGTTTTCCAATCCCTCGTTAATGAAGTCCTCCGTGACATGATCATCATTGACTGATGACATTTTCATTTTTTCCAGCAATCCTAGAAAATTGTCCCTGTCAAAGATGAGAAGTATGAGTTTCGGTTTTCCCACGTCTCAATTTTGAGGTTTATCACGGAGAAGGACCATCTTAGAGCTGATCCCGCCAAGAGCTGTGGCCATCTCATACATCAAGAAAGCACTTTGGGCTTTGCTAATTTTTACAGGCAACTTATTCACAATTAGTGTCAGAGCATTACCTCTGACGAGGCTTACGTCCTCCAAGGCGAAGAGTGCCCTTTCATTACTTATAAAGTTATGTGCTAGTGCACCTGTTCTTATTCATCCCAACCCCGTTCTCCAATCTTTCAATCTTTCTCAGTGCTCCCAGTCAACCAGAAGCTTTACCCATGTGCATTCGCCTGTGTAGAACGTAATCATGGTATGGGTAAAAGAAAGATGTCGGCCATTCCTCTTGCACTACAGGAATTGAGGCATTGGCTGAAGGGTGTGGCTGTCCCGTTCCTGGTTGTCATGGAACACAAGAACCCCGCCTATGTCGGATCTGCCCAAAGACTTAACTCCCGTGAAGCATCATGGTCCCTGTTCCTGACTCGTTCACTATTACCTACAGACCTGGTTACCACAACATAAATACCCGACAGCCTCTCCAGAATCCAAAGCACTGCTGACACACAACACCGGTCCAGAAACCGTTATACCTGTGGCCTGGGTGGTTTGGAATAGGAGATTGAGATAAGGGGGTTCAGACACAGCAGGGGTTTTCAGAGACCCAAGGGGCATGCTGAACACCACTGCTTGTTTGCTTTTTTTATTAACTGTCTAATTGCTACGATGTAACACATCGTAGTAACACATCGTAGTGTTTTTCATGGTAAAATACGTTTATTATATTCAGCATATAATGCTAATTATATAGAGTATATATGTAATTATGAAAACAAGGCCCTAGCATACCCCGGCGACCCTAATGAGAATAAGAGGTATAGAAAATGCATGGATAATTATGAAAATAAAGAAAATACATTGAATGACAAGGTGTGTCCAAACTTTTGGCCTGTACTGTATGTTATCATTACATTGGTTTATTTGGTCTCAAAAACTGCTGACAATTATATTGTTTAGCATCAATTTGTGGGACAATAAACATTTTAAAACATGTCATATTATTTCATTCCTGTCTTGTGACGCCCCTAGTGATGGCTTTATGAGAATCAAGTGGCGTCCTATTTCTTAGTGCTTGTGTCAAACTCGTGCCACGGAGGGACCGCAGGTTTTGTCTCCATCCAACCAGTTTCTCCAGCATGCGATTTTAATAGACGAGCTCCTTCCCTCAAATTGAAGGTGGTGTGGATCATTAAAAACACCTGCTGTAGTGACCGGCTGGAAAAAAAAACCTGCGGGGCTCCGGCCCTCCAGGGCACGAGTTTGACACCCCTGTGACTTAGTGGCTTCTTCCCCTCGGTTTTTAGGGATAGGTGTCGGGGTAAGACAAGGGTAAGACAAAAGGGAATTGTTTATGACGGAGTCTAGCGCACTATGATCAAAAATATTGCTCTAATTTTTTTTAATACAATTTGAAACCCTTTTAAATTGTGTGATCATTGACTACTTCTCAGATGGCAACGCAGTCATAAGGACCAGGAGGAAAGGCTATAGAGAAGTAATGACTATTACAGTACGTTGCAAGATGTTTTAACGATACATTCTGTACACTCTCTACCAAAATGACATATCACTGTTTCATACCATTCGCTCTCATCTTCTTAAAACTACACTGCAACACACACAGGCACACCATATGCGGGTATAAAGTGCTGTGGTGTCATAAACAAATGGAGATTCTGGAGTCCCTCACTGTCTAAATATGGACGTTGTGAAGCGGACTTTGTTAGGAAGCTGCAAGCCTCCTATCTAAACATGCGCACACACGCGCAAATGACAAGCAGTGCAAAACAAGTGGAGTAGTAAAAAAAAATATATATATATATATATGTATATATATATTCTAAATAAAACAAAAAAAGAGCCGTTAGAAGTTAAGTTAAGTTAAGGCGTTTGTTATTTTCCAAATATCTAAGTACACTATTTAGAATTTTTTCTTCTCCTTTTTCAGAGGGTGACTTTCTGTGTGGACAATAAACCTGCCGCTCGCATTTCTTTAATCTTCTAAGTGAATTGTTAACTCATGTCAGTTAAATCCAATCAAAAGTGCTCTTCATAAACGTTTGTTTTCATTCATGTTAGTTTCTATATTTGCTTCTGTAACCTTTTGTAATACAAATATAGAAAATGTGAAATATATTTTTGGCTGCATTTATTATGGGAGTACATGAGGAGTTGATCAATCAAAGGCATCCAACTAATCCCGTTAACTATTATGGTTGTTAAAGGAAAACTGCACATTCCTGTTACCCCGATCAAACTACGGCTAGGGGTGTAACTATTCATCCACTTCATCAGTGCTTCTCAAATAGTGGGGCGGGCCCCCCTGGGGGGAGGCGCGAGAGGCTGGTAGTACTTTCAGTGTTAGTGCAGACCTTCCAACAAGTACAAGTTTATCGTAGTCAACGTGCAATTTGACTCTTAAATATGCTTATATGCTTCACAGCTCTCTATTTTGTTGCATTTTCCTGGTTTCAGTTTCGAGTTCAGTCTATACAGTCCAGACAAATAAATGGATATTATCAGTTTCTCAATAGTATTTCAAATTGAGGGGGCGTGAAAACATTTCTGTCCCCTAGGAGGGGCATGACAAAAAATAAATGAGAAACACTACACTGCATTGATGTACAGTATATGTTGCTATGAACCAACTACATCAATCTGCAATCAGACAGTTTAAAAGGTAGTCAATGGATTGCTTCATCGCTAGGAAATAAAGCATAGTATTTAAGGACAGCGTTGAAGATGTTAAACGTTACTCGGGTAACAGTTAGATTTGCCGTAAGTTGATTAGTCATGCCTGTTGAGTGGGGGCGCGTGGATGACACCATGTAAAGGCGACTGTTGTGTACCATCATGTTTTAGCAGTGAAGTGAAGAATCTGACGCTTACAGTCCGCGTGGACGTCCATAAAAATGCAATTTTTTCATATGTATTTTCATTAGCATACATGTTTGTTGGGTAGATTACTTCTTCCTTTTGAACCACATGGAAAGTTAAGTCCAAATTTAAGCCTTTCAAAATCATGGATCAGAGCTTTAGGACAAGACAAAAGGTATGTAGGATATGAATTCACTTTAATATCTATCGCAGATGAAATTTCATAGAAATCTGATGGTGGGAAATATATTCATTTTTCCCCGGAATTACTGCGTACAAGCGATTTGTAGCGTGTCGTGGAAACACATTCAGTGTGCTGCTAAGAGTGCAAGCCTACATGAAAATTATGACGCTAGATTTTCTTCCCTGCACTTTTGGATGATCAAAAACATGTAAATGGCTACTGTGTTGACTTTTAAAACAAATGCCCCAGCTTAAGTAATTATATATTTTGTACTACAGTTGTACTTGCTAAGGTCCGTGGGTCAGCTTTCGTCTTTGGGGTAGAGAAGCGAACGAGGCTTCAAATTAAAGTTCAAGTCATGTTTTATCAGACAAAAAACCACAATCACAGACATGTTAACGCTGTCATTGTTAATTCAACCTGAAGTGTTGGTTGCATTTTCTTCAATTTGGAAATGGATGTTTACTTGTTTGTTTGTTTTTGTCCACTATTCATTTATACCTGATTTCTAAACATTAAACAAAAATAAATACATTAATGTATGGAAATCACTAATATTCATGAATAACAGCATCTTTTACATTATTATTACCATTCTTTTAGAATGATGTAAGTCTCAGAAGCCATTATGTTGTGGCTAATATTTAGAACTTGACTTGAGCCAGGAGCCATGTTTTGTTATGTTATGGGTTTTTTTTTTTCATTTTTTTATTGTCTTTTCTTTATATTATTTTATTTCTTTCTTGTAATTATGTGTGTACAAGTATTATTTTAGGTTTACCATCTGCCAGACGCTCGTTCCGTATTTTTTTGAGCGGATTGGATTTAAAAGTGCCTTGTGGTGTTCCATTCCTATGGGCCATACAGCCAAAAAAGCAATCACATAGAGCAATGCTGCCCCCTTGTGGTCAAACAGTAAAACACTTCAAATGCCGTACTTGCTCAAATAGTAACCTTCATTTGAAAATGTGTCGTTTTTGTCAAACAAATAAGCTTCTCCCCCCAAACATAATCCCTTTGTCAACCACAGTTAATGTAATTACACTAGCTGGATGCTATTCTTGACACGCTGTTGGCTTTTAGGAGTTGACTGCTAAATCAGGCAGAACTTGGACGCGAACGCCTTTGCTAACCGAAAAGTAAGCACCGAAACCGCCTCTCAGATGAACTGGATCTTACCGCCTTGTTGTAAGCCTGCTCGCTATCAGAGATGCTATTGTGCTATGAGAGAACCGATGACCATTTGTAAAATGGATTTAGCACGCTCGGTAGTGTTGCGTGCACTTCTCTGACTGGCGGCCAGTCCAGGGTGTGCCCCGCCTCCCGCCCAAAGCCAGCTGGGATAGGCTCCAGCATACCCGCGAAACCCAATGAGGATAGGCGGCGTAGAAGATGGACGGATGTTTCAACCACTTAGCCTGCTCCTCTTGTTTGCCTGCCTTGTGTCCTTGTGAATGTTATCTCATTGTTTTGTTTCGAGCTTCTGTTTCACTGTGTATATACTGTAATGTGTAGGGTTTTAATCAAACATTGTTTTGTGTACTTTGCAGCATACCACCGCAACCTTAGTGAGAAAGTAAGAAAATAGATCCTGATTGTATGATTGAATGTGGGCGGCATTGTTCTGATTCCAGACTGGACGGCTGGCGGCGTGGTCATCTTTACAAATTCTGTTGTCCATCCATCCGCTTATTCTCATTAGGGTCGCGGGAGTATGCTGGAGCCTATCCCTGCTGACTTTGGGCGAGAGGCGGGGTACACCCTGGACTGGTTTCCCACCAATCACACTCACATTCATACCTATGGGCAATTTAGAGTCGCCAATTAACCTAACATGCATGTTTTTGGAATGTGGGAAGAAACCGGAATCCAGAGATTCAAACCCGGATCCCCTGAGTGTGGGGCCAGCATACTGACCACTCATCCACCGTGCAGCCCCAGATTCTGTTGTATTGATTATTAAATGTAGTCTGTCACGCCGCCTCATGAGTCTGATGTAGACCAGCCCAACATGCTGGATGTCTTTGCTTGATGTCTTCCTGAAAGTCCACATTCATGGGCTCAGAACTAAAAGGCTCAAAGAGTTTCTCTCAGAACTACTCCAGTCCTCTTGAAGAGCTCAGTGAGGAACTGGACAAGGGCCGGCTGGTGGCTGCTTCCACCACATGCTGTCTCACAGTGAAGGGCAGAAGGACAAACTGGACCAGTTTGTGTTCATTGACAGGCGGATATGGAAGCATCCGGAATGACTGGGTCCAATGTTCGAACAACATCACTGCTGGATCTCTCTCAAACTGTCTCTCTAAAAATACAGTATTAGATTTAATCTCCTTTGTAGGAGTTCCTTGGGCTTTCCCATTGTTGTGAGTAACATGGGTCAGACTCTTGCCACGAAGGGCCGAGACGCTGCAGATTTTATCCCCCCTAACCAGTTCCTCCAGCAGGTGATTTGATTGATGAGCTCCTTTTCCTCAAACTGACAGAGGTGTTGATCATAAAAACACCTGCTGTAGTGACCGACTGAAAAGAAAACCTGCAGCGGCACGGGCCTCCGTGGCACGAGTTTGACACCCCAGATATATACAGTACCGGTGGTCTGCAACTTGCGGCTACGGAGCTTCATGGAACGCTACGCTTCTGTGTAGTCACTACAACTTCTTAGTTGGTGGCGTCAAGAGCCTGTCAAAGTATTGCTTCAGAGACTTCTCAGTAGAAGTGTTAGGGGTGGAGTTTACTCGGTGAGAAACCATGATGCTAGTGAACTATTCCGCTTGTTAGATTCCTTTGTCGTATGGAAAGTGGTACTTAAACTGGAACTAATCCACTGGTTCTCATTATAAAGCTTGGCTTTGTCACCTTCAGCACAACTCGTGAAAAAAATTAGGTAACTGTATGTATACTGTATATTTAGGCCTATTTAACTATATACAGTATAGAAGATGTAACTGAGAGTTTCATATTGATACTTTCTCCCTGCAGGCAGTCTTATATGCTGTGTAATTACTGACATATGACTGCTAATGGCCGTGTGTGACGTGCTGTACATGCAGAGAGCCCACCCAGTCGCCCGTCAAGTTCAAACGCAAAATGTTGTTATTTGGAGGCCGTATTGCTAACTGTTTGCTCCTGGTTCTAAACTGGTTGTCAAGGAGACCAATAAGAAAAAAAGAGTTTAGGTTTTGGCTTATCTGGATTGACCACGCCCCCACCTCCCTCCACCTCTCCTCTTCTTTTGTGTCTTGGGGCAGCTGGTGGGAGGAGGTGGGTGTCGGGTAGCTTAGCAACTCCAATGGTGGCCTTGAGATTGATATGCAGCTTTGTTCAAGCGTCTCTGTCTCTCAGCCAGAGAGGGGACGCCTGAACAAAGCTGGTCTTATGGAGCACCCCCACCCCGTCCCTTCATGTCTATGCACGGCTACGTGGATGTGGGAAGGAAATATTCCAGCTCAAAGGCCCTCAGAAGAGTGGAACTCAGGGTGGGTGCAGACATCTGAGGTGGGGCTTTGGGTAGTCCCCAATAAAATAAAGACATATTCTTTGAAAATGATTCGACTAATTCACTTGTTAAACACACTCTTTCCTGTCCTGATGTTACCATTAATAAATGTGCACATGCATTGTGGGTTCAGGGCACTAAACAGTCATATTAGGCTTATTGGTAATTAAATGGCAATAAGTGATTTCAATATTGTGTGCATTACATCCTTGACAAATCCTTTTTTTAAATGAATGAATTGCAATTATGTATCAAATTAGTGATTGTGTTCATGTCATCATGACATTGATACAATATACACTGACAGACTATGAACCCACACGCCCAAAAAACATGAAATTATATTAGATTCCAGCCAAAAAACAGATTAAATCACATTTAAATTTAAGTTTGTACAATTTTATCTGTGTCAGCTGTTTATTTTGTTTATAATTAGTTATCTTTGACAACCTCGGGGGTTCTAGACAACTTCTCCTTAGAAATGTTTCGTCTGGACAGCAGAGTGGCCCATAGAAAGCATAAATTGTTGTCTGTGCTCCCCGGGCAACTGTTCTCATTTCGTGTGCAGAAACTCAAAGGCCAACGCTGATTGTCATGCTATGACCTTCAATAATTGAACAAAAACAAAAAAACGCAGCTTTGCTGTCATCCGTGACCAACTTCCTGCTTCACATGGGTGTCGGAAGCTTGGCGTTAACTCCTGCTGAGCTCAGACTCAACGTTTCCAATTCTTGTTCACTGAACATAACACTGATCCAGTTGTGTGTCTGTGGTCCCTTTAAGACTGTAAAATATGGTGACATTGTGAAAACACCCACAAGAGATATGACTCACACGAGGAGGAACATTTTACTAAAAGTCAAAAGTAACGAAACATCCATAAATTGATTGATGAACACTTCCACAGAAAAATCATCTCAGAGTATAAGATCACTATTTCTAAAAGACATTAATACAAACTTAGAAAGTACAATTTGGTGCAAGGCAAATGACTTAGTTTGTTAACCAGTACAGGACTTTTTTATTTGTGTAATTTCCATCAATCTTTTCAACAAGGTTATGTCAGGAAGCAATGTTTTGGCTGATCGTGGACTTGCAGTGTGCAGACCAACAAGTTTGCTGCCTAAACAGGCTACGAAGAAATCTAAAGTAAACAAAAAAGCCAACTTTGGCTGGACAAAAACAACAAAGGCCATTTTAAAATACTAAAATATCATAACCCAGAGTGGTGAAGCAAGGATGAAGTGAGGTTCCTCAGGCTGGTGAAGTTACTTTCTACACTGTGAGTTTGTTTCCATGTGGTGGACACATTTCTGTTGACATATTTCTCTAAAAGAATCATGATTTTGTTTTTATACGCTTTGAATGTGAAAACCTCCTATGAGAGGGCTTTCTACTTTTTGACTTTTGTTTTTAATACTTAATGTTTGTAACTTGTGAACGCCTTCATGTGAGGATGTGAGTATTAGTGATGAAGTGTCTCAAGGTATAAGTAGATGAATCTTCACAGCTTTTTGGAATAAAGCACCAAGTACAGTATTCCATGTCACCCCAAATTAATATTACAAATGCTAATTATCCGAGTCGTTTGTCAAGGCATTATCGTGCTCATCCCTTCTCATAACAATCCACACAGCATCATGGCCCGTTTCAACTTTGAATGTCTCCTTCTTCAAGAGAGTTAGGGCAGAGTCCCTGGTTGTACACCACCCTGAAAACTGGAAGACATTATGTTGTTCCACAAGCTACAAATTGTACCTTGACCTGAATAAAAGCATTGGTAAAACTCAGCAGGGGGTCCCAATGGCTGCTGAGGAGTCTCTGGCCCGATCATAAGTTACTTCTACCTTCACTGTCTCCTCTTTGCCCAAGGGCAACAGGGATGATGGAGATGGTGAGTGAGGTGTAGGTGAGGAGAGGGCGGAGGTGGTGGCGGTGGAGGCCGAGGTGGAAGAGTAGGCGTCGGGGAGGCACTCGTCACAGCAGCAGCAGCAGCAGTCCATGAAGGCCTGGCCCAGGGAGCGACACAAGCACAGCAAAAGCACCGGTGTTGCTGAGCAACGTACAAACAAGAAGAACTGGCCCACAAGGCCCAGCGCTGACAGAACCACAGCTGGGACCGAGACGTAGGCCAGAGTGATGTTACATACGCTCTCTGGTAAATTACAGGTGACATACAAAGCGGTGAGCGCCATGATGGTGGCGCGCAGCCTCTGCTGGCGCGCAAGTTGCTTCTTCTTCTTTGTTGGGGAGGAAGATGAAGCACAGGAGGAGGACAAGGAGGAGTGTCTGCTTGCCACCTTGAGAGGTCTAGGCGCAGACACCTGCTTGGTAACCAGGTCGCAGGCCAAAGTGAAGAGCAACGGCAGGCAGATGTAGCAGCCAAACATCCACCACGTGCGAGCCTCGTGGTAGGTCAGCACCAACGAGTACACGCTCTCAGGGAGCGCCTCAGACGGCTCGCGGACGCAAATGTCCACCACCAGGGAATCCACTCGAAAGGCAGCCGCCAGAGAGCCCCCCACCTGGCCCCGCTGAGGGTCGGCAGTCGCGGTCGGCAGGCGGACTGCCTCCTGGAGCAGCTGCCATAAAAGCAGCTCAGGGGCAGCCAGCACCAAGGAGCCTAACCAGATGACAGACAGCTTAGAAAGGATGGACCTGCAGGGCTCCACCCTTGATGTGTGCAGGGGTCCGGGTCCGGTGGCGGCATGGAAACGATCAATACTCAGAGCGCAGAGGCTGAAGGTGGCCACACCCAGAGAGGTCACCTGACAAAAGAGGATTAAGGTTTCATGAATTACTGACTTATAACCAACAAATGGAAGTCTTGCGCCAACAAACATTCATTTATTCATTTTCTATACCGCTTATCCTCATTAGGGCCGCGGGTATGCTGGAGCCTACCCCAGCTGACTTTGGGCGGAAGGCATGCACGCGGTGAACATGCAAACTCCACACAAAGATGCCCAACAGAGATTCGAACACGGAACCTCATGACTGTGAAGCCACCGTGCTACCCACTCATCCACCGTGCGGCCGCACCAACAAACAAAGACACAAAGAACACGGTGCAGGTTAAGTCATCTCATCCCATTGTAAGGCCTTCCTCCACTTGCAAGCAAACTAGACGCTGTAAAAATAATTAGACTTTACTTCCCAGACTGAAACAAACGGAGCCACGGGAAAAAGAACAGAGGGCCGTTAATGCTGTCACACATTGTGCGTGGTTTAAGTCTGTGGTCTGGGCCAGAAACACAGACTATCATTAGCCGCACTTGTCCTCCCTCCCTCTTTGAGTACTTAACAACCTCCAACAGCTAAGACACAACTTAAGATAATTAACAGAGAGATCTAATTAGCATGAAAATGGCTGAACTAACAGAGCAGCCAAAGCTTCCAGCCTCCATCGGCTTTAAACACTCTGATGAACAAACATTCATTAGCGAGAAAGAAGTTTGGACTTTGATTAGCATCAACAAAGCTAAAGAGTACATGGCCCGGTGGACAAAAAGATAAACCCACAATAACGTAGTGGTTCTGCAGGCGACCTTTTGGGGATACAAATAAATCCTGAGAGGTGTTTCTGTGAAATGTGGCTTCCCTGAACTTAGTGAACCTCAGAGTGAGGAGTGGAGGAGGGGCAGCCAGCCTCTTCTCTGGGATTAAAAAGCGCCTTTAAAAACAGACTAAACCGTCCTCAAACACACACTTATTGAATGTGGACACGATATGAACAAATAAGCAAGAGCCAAACATGGCACCCTCTCATGCAGACCAAGTAGAACATTACATTTTGATACACAAGTGCTTATATATATATATATATATATACATACACATATATATATATATATGTATATATATATGTATATATATATGTATATATATATATGTATATGTATATATATATGTATATATATATATATGTATATATATATGTATATATATATATACATATACACACATGCATATATATATATACATATACACACATGCATATATATATATACATATGTATGTATACACACATACATGTGTATATATATATATACATATATATATACACACACACACAGTACTACCCAGAAAATTTGAATATCCTGAAAAGGTATTTCTGCAATTCAACTTAAAAGATGACTTTGACATATTATATAATCAAATAATATTCACATCAATATACTGTATTTCAAAACTTTTTCTTCGGATTTTGCTGATCAGGTCTTGCATCTTGGTGTGGGGGGCACAAACTTTAAATGCACTCTAACATTGGTGGTGGGTTTGTAGTTTTTATAAGCTTAAAATCTTAATCAGCAAAGTTACAACAGCAAGGATCTGCTTGAGATATGTCCATTTGCATGTAATTGCACGATCAAATTTGTTGCTTTTATCCGTTATGCCAAAATAAAACAACTTTTACTTGATATTCGAATTTTTCAGGTAGTACTGTGTATACAGTGTATATATTTACAGTACATATATACTGTGTACACAGTATATACATAAAAATGTGTATGTATATATCTGAAGGGGTGTAGGACTGTGAAACGTTTAGGAAACCGCTGGTTTCTACTAAATATCGTCACATGGGATAAGTGGCACACTACATGGACGGATGGATGGACGGTTACATATAAGATTGGCAGTGGCCAGAAACATTTAATAAATTCATTTTCCCTGAGCAGGTGGGGAGTTTGGGAAATATTGAAGCTTTTCCCTGAAAATTCACAGTATGGACGGATTTGACTGCAGATGCATGTATAGGTTTCTAACCCATTGGTAGCTTCTAACCACAACTTCCCCTAAACATTCGTGGGAAAATGTATACCCATCCATTGTCACTCACTTCCAGGTAGGGCACGAGGCGGCAGGACACGTCTCCTAGCAACCTCTTGAAGGTGAGCTCGTGGAAGACGACCACGGGTAAGCAGAAGAACAGCACCAGGAAGTCGACAAGGGCCAGTCCGGCGAGGATGCAGTTCCAAGCAGTCTTCAGGTAAACGTTATGCCACACGGTGCACATGACTGCCAGGTTGCCCACCATGCCCACGGAAAAGAGCACTAGGGCCAGCAGCATCACCGCGTAGGCCCAGCACGAACCGTCCGTGACCGGGAACAGTGGATTAAGCGGCCCGGCACCGCGGCCCGATGACAAGTTAGCCTGCAGGGCGGTGGTGGACTGGTCGGCCCGCGGTGTGGTGAAGTATCGGCTTGGGTCTTCATGTGGTCGCTGGTGGCCGTGGTCTCGCCTCCTAGAAGCTCCGTCGTTAGCCCCCCGGACAGCTCGACTCCATTCTGGAACCTCTAAACTCTCAACACCGGCGTCATCTAGAGGAGCCACCTCCTTGACCGGAGGGTCCAAAGCATCCTCTCCCTGGGCTGACGGGCGCGGGAGACGGACGTGGCTGCGGAGCTCCACTGAATGAGCCAAAAGAAGCAAAGCCAGAACAACTGGGCTCATGTTTAGCGTTAATCTGCCGGTTCCTTGTTAAGACATGTGCTCTAGCAAAACCTTGAACTTCACACCAAGAGTCCTAGAAGTATGACCTCCTTGTGGTGCTGATGCTGAAGTTATGAACTTGTTCGTTACTTCGGTGCGATGTTAACGCGCAACACGGCAGAGTGAAGCTTCCGGTCGACCCTTTCAAAATATAATACCAGGAAGTAGGGGAAGAGCAGCACACACGTAGAGATTGATGTTTATTCACATATTATAGTTTACCCGACAATTGTCAAGGAAAATAATCAAGCGTGTGAACCCATTATTCAAACATAACATTGACGAGATACAGCAAACAACATTGGGATAATTATTTTTAGTGACATGATGTGGTAACAAATATAATGGTTGGTGGCAAAATAACAGCGAGGTTTGTGGTTGAAATTGTTGATGAGCAATGTAACAAATAACTGCTTGAAAAGAAGATGCATGTATCACTACACATAATAAAGTATAGTATAGTATTATTTTTTTGATCATAGAAAAAGTTGGTGTTTCCAGCCGTTGTCTCTGTCAGCTGGATCATTGTGAAAACCTAATTTCTTCACACAATATTCCTCTGTGCGTTCATGATTCTGAAGGTATGTTCAAACATAACAAAAAACAAAAACCTCCTTAAGTCTTTTGGGAGGATTTGAGCTTCCTGCGTGCATCCTTGTGTTTCTTGCGGTACTCCTGAGGATTTAAAAAAAAGTCTGTGTTAGTGTACAGTCAAAGTAGATGTTGTGCCTGTCCATACAGAGTGACAAACCTCTTTGAGTGCCATCCTCTTCTCCTCCCACTGCTCTCTCTCCTCCTCTAGCTGAGAGGATCGACAGAACCACCTGGGGCCCTCTGATGGAGGAATTGTTAAAAGTTAACATCACACACACACACTAATGCAGAGTACACATCTCTCAAAAGGCTGCTACCCATAAAGTACTGTCAATCATACCTAACAATCTGCTGTCATTGAGGTGGAAGAAGAACAGGTCCATCCTGGGAGGTGTTTCCTCTCTGTGGACAGAAAACACATTTTTAGCAACACTGCCAAACAAACCAATACTGGGCTAAACATTCATTTATGAACTATATACAATAGTGTTCAAAATAATAGCAGTCCATTGTGACTAACCAGATTAATCACGGTTATTAGTATATTTTTATTCCTACATGGCAAACAAGTTACCAGTAGGTGCAGTGGATTCTCAGAAAACAAACAAGACCAAGCATTCATGATATGCACTCTCTTAAGGCTGTGCAATTGGCCAATTAGCAGAAATGTATGTATTCAAAAAATAGCAGTGTGCCAATTCAATCAGTGATCCATTTTGTGAAAAAAAACAGGTGTGGTGTGACTCAGGTGGCCCCTATTAAAGGAAGCAAACACTTGTTGAACATGCAGTTCTCTTTGCAAGCCTGAGAAAATTTGGTCGTTCAGGACATTGTGTAAAAGAACAGCGTACTTTGATTAAAACGTTGATTGGAAAGGGGAAAACTTAGGAAGAAAGAGGTTCAAACATTTTGGCCAGTTCAGTTAAAATGATCTCCAATATCTTAACATAGAAAGCAAAACCAGAGACACGTGGCAGAAAACAGAAGCCAACTATCAAAATTGATCGAAGAATAACCAGAATGGCAAAGGTTCAGCCAACGATTAGCTCCAGGATGATCAAAGACAGTCTGGAGTACTGTGACAGTTAGACGTCTGTGTGAAGCTAATTACCCAGAATCCCCCACAAAGTCCCTCTGTTAAAAATAAGAAAGGTGCAGAAGAGGTTACAATTTGGCAAAGAACACATCAACTGATCCAAAGAAAAACGGAGGAACATTTTGTGGCCTGATGAGAGTGAAGTTGTTCTTTTTGGGTCCAAGGGCCACAGACAGTTTGTGAGATAAACCCCAAACTCTGAATTCAAGCCACAGTACAGTGAAGACAGTGAAGGATGGTGGTGCAAGCATCCTGATATGGGCATGTTTCTCCTACTATGGTGTTGGGCATATTTATCACATACCAGGGATCATGAATCAGTTTGCATATGTCAAAATACTTCATGGTCATGTTTCCTTATGCTAAAGAGGACATGCCCTTGAAATGGGTGTTTGGACACGACGATGACACCCCCCGACCCCAAACACACTAGTAAACCAGCATAATCTTGGTTCCAAACCAACAAAATTAATGTTGTGGAGTGGCCAGCCCAATACCCGGCTCTTAAATAAATGGTGAACCTGTGGGGTGACATAAAAAATGTCACTTTCTGAAGCAAAACCAAGAAATGTTAATGAATTGAGGAATGTTGTTAAAGAATCTTGGAGTGGAATAACAGCTGAAAGATGCCATAAGTTGGTTGACTCTATGCCACACAGATGTGAAGCAGTTATTTCAAAAAAACTCATAAAACTAAGTATTAGTTTAGTGATTCACAGGATTGCCAAATCCTAGAAACAAAAACGTTTGTACAAAATAGTTCAGAGTTTTTAAAGTCAACAGCAGACTGCTATTTTTTTTTAAACACACCCCTTCCAACTAATTGCCCAATTGCACAGCAATAAGAGCATGCATATAACAAAATGCTGGGTTTTGTTTGTTTTCTGAGAATCTACTGCACATACTGGTAAATTGTTTGCCATGTAGCAATAAAAATATACTTATAACAGGGATTCATCTGGTTAGTCACATTGGACTTCTATTATTATCAACACTACTGTATAGTATTTTTAATACAAAAAGACGACTGTCTGAAACATATGGTGGTAGATGACTGCAATGTATCCCAATAAACTTCCATTTTCACATCCACAAAATGTGATGGTGTACTCTAGTATGGAATGTCATACTGACTGACGGCCTAGTGAAAAGTCAGAGTAGTCTTTCTCACTGTGTTGTTTTAAGTGCAGATGTGCTTTTATCCTCTTCTTCTTCTTTGTCGTCTTCCTCCTCCTCCCCCTCTGAGCTGCTGTCTTGTAAACAAGGGTCTTGTTGCCATGACACCTTTGCAGCCTGGATGGTCTCCACCTTATACTCAGCTGGCACATACATCAGACATACAGTACACATTTCAAAAGTCTTAACTCGTCATCCTTGTGAGGCAGTGACCCACCTGTGTGTTCACTTTCTGTCTCTACGTCATTGCCAAAGAAAGAGAAGGTAAATCCGGAAGGTTGCTCCCTTCCTGTTTTGGCATCATTGAATAGCGATATCAGGGGCGCGGGCTGCTGTTCGTCTTCTTCTGCACCATTATCTTCCTCTACTTGGTCCCAGCTTGTCTTCACTTCCTCTGCCTCCTTGTCACCCTTTGTCTGACCAAACATGGCCTTCAGGTCGCCGGTCACATCATAGTAGATCTCCTTGGAAACTTCTGGAAGCTTCTGAGCTTCCTCCTTCTTCTTTCTCCGGGCTGACTTGCTGTTAAACGCCCAAAGGAAAAAGAAGACAGTCATTGCATGGATGGATGCAGTAAAAGATTTATACTAGTGTACTATAAAAGCTTAAAGTTAAGCAAAGATTCACACAGTTTTTACTTAAACACTGCTTAATGTCTTTGTACAACTGTATGATAATTAAGAATGGAAAAAAAATGTGACAGGGATTACTTTCACATTATGTTTTTGACATTAAATTTAAAAAGTGCCGTCCCACCTTCTTCTCCAAATAATTTTTTTTCCACCAAAAAATATAACAACACCATCTCCAGCTACAGTAGCGTGTTACCAATAGTGGTTTAAACAAAAAGATTGAACAAATAAATGTCTATTTGTCAAAATTCAAAGTAAAACCAAATAAGTTGACTTAAGGCCAGGCTTTCACTCAGCGCTGTCTGGTCTACACGTACATGTCCGTACACAAAAGCAGTCTCAGAGAAACGACTGACAATTTCAAGTCATTGCGTGGTTATGATAGGCTATTCATTCATTTATTTTCTATGTCACTTGTTCTCATTAAGGTCACAGGGATATGCTAGAGCCTATCCCAGCTGACTTTGAGAGGCATGGTACCCCCTGGACTGGCCGCCAATAGTCAATGTGTTATCATTCATAATTTATATTGTATATCACACATCCTTTACTGATATACAGAACATTCCTATTTAATAAAAAACTGTAAAATGAAATTTTGTCTGATGTTTAAAGTGCCCCATCAAGAACATATAAGAGTTTCACTCCTTCCTGATTTCTTATATCTTTGCATGTTTGTCCCACCTAAATGTTTCAGATTGACAAACTAATTTCGATATTAATAAACCCTGCTTTTGCCCAGTGTCTTTCTTGTGGTGGACTCATGAACACTGACCTTAACTGAGGTAAGTGAGACCTGCAGTTTTGGATGTCGTTGTGGGGTCTTTTGTGACCTCTTTGATGAGTCATCATTGCATTCTTGGGGTAATTTTGTCAAGTCAAAAACTTTGCCCACCACTGTTAGAGCGTATTTGAAAGTTTGTGCCCCCCCACACGGTACCTAACCAAGGCAGATAGCACACTGAAAACCACGTGTTTTATGTTTTAATATTAACAGTGGTTAGTTTATTTTTTACATTTGCTTGGCTGTTAAGAATGTTTAAAATTATTGTACAGTTAAAGGTTTTTGGATAGCAATGGTTTGATCCTGGAACAAATTGTTTTATTTAGCATTATTTGTTAATGCAAATCGAACCAAATCGGAGCTCCATCAGTGTCCCTCAACGGATTATGTGCCACTGTATTAATTGTATCAAGACTTTATCATGCATTACATTATATGTCATTAAATGTCGATTGTGGCCCTGTACACAGGTAGACATAGACGTACAATGTAAGTTGTAGTGTACACCCTCCTCATTATTGCTAGTTCAAGCAGGGCTTTTTGCCGAGTAGTAGCGGTCTTTGTTGGCATTAGTGTGACTTAAGTACATTGGCAAATACAACAACAGCTATTTGATCACACTCCCCATCAAAGTTAGGGCTGCACGATTCTGCAAAAATTGTGAATCAGATCACAAATCATGTCACTGGCTTTCACTCACCACTGTCTGGTAAACACTTCCATGTCCGTAATACGTGCAAGCACAAAAGCAGTCTCAGAGAAGTGACAGACAATTTGGAGTCATTGTGTGATTACGATAGGCTGTACATTCAATGATAGTTTAAGTTTATAACTACAGTGGAACCTTGGTTAGTGTCCACCCCGGTTAGCGTGTTTTTTGGTTAACATCAAAAATGTATGCCACAATTCGCCTTGGTTCACGTGCATTCTCCGTTTAGCATACAATATGGCATGCGTCTTGTCGCTGTGTGAGTCCATCTGTTTTCCAATTTTGTATTTATTTATTAGAAAAACATCCTTCATTACTTGTTGGTGTCCTATTAGCGATGTCATCAGCAGTTTACTTACCAAAATGGTTTAGATTTTTATAATTCCAAAACTATACATCTAATAATTATGATTTTTATTATTTATTTTATATGACAATTTTACATAACTACTCTAAATGCATACACATTTAAAATGAAAGGGTTAAAAGGAACATTTAAAGTTACTTTTAACTTCGTTCAAGACAACTGTTCCCAGGCAGCGAGACACCATCTTCCTTTTTATTATTTCTTGAATATTGAAAACAATAGTGCTTCTCGACTTCTCTATCAAAATGCTGGCATTTGCAACTTTCTTTGGCTGCAGTTTGGGTTATTGAGGTGGAAACCTTTATTGAATTCAAGAAACAACTCTCAAATGTGAGAACAGGAAGATGGTGGTGGTTGATCTTGCTGCCACATTAAGTTAAAGTAACCTTAAATGTTCATTCATCCCATGTATTTATTAGGGGTGTCACAAGATCTCATAAAATTAGAATGTGTCAAGATTTCCTGTTCAGCAAAAACATATTGTGGTCACCAAACCTGGGACAATAATAAATGAATTAATTAATTACACAATACATAAAAATTGCGTCAGCATGTCTGTTTTCCTCATCTCCCGCCACCAAACAGGCAAGAAGAGAGGTCTCCCTGTGCATTGGTTTCAGCACCTTGGCATGTTTGTTACAAAGAACAGCGGCCTGGATGAAGTGAGTCCTTTTGTCAGTCATACAGTCTCTTTGCCCCAGTGGGCGGTAGCATACACAGAGCGCAGAAAAGTGAAACATAGTAGAAATTAAATTAGTAATTTAATATTCAATGGATTTATCATTTCTTATAGGAAAAATTGATACGGTTAGCGTCCGTATTGGTTCGGTGTCAGACCTTCTGGAACGAAGATATGCGTGTGTGCCACAACAGGAAAAGAGCGAGTTTATGATCCTTTCAGCACATTTGAAAGTACCTAACCAAGACAGACAGCACCTTTAATTAGACTATTTTGCTCATACCTCTCTTTCTTGGCATCATCTGCTTTGGCTTCAAAGGCGGCGTGTTCCTCTTTGCTAGGGTCATAGTGGAGCGCTGACACGTCCCTGCAAACACATTTTCTCAAATTCGAAATATCCATCCATCCAATTTCTATACGGCTTGTCCTCACTAGGGTTTCTGATATGCTGGTGCCTATGCCAGCTGTCTTTGGGAGACAGGTGGGGTATACCCTGAACTGGTTGCATATTAGAATATCACCAGTCTAACTCTGTGTTCACAAAATTGTGTGTGATGCTGACCTGAAAGTCTTGGCTTTACTGGCTGTCTTGCCAGTGGTGGGTTGTTGTCCAAGAATGTTGTGCAGTATGGCCATGTTTCTCTTTCTTTCCTCCTGCAGAGCCTCGTCATCACTGACCACGCTCGTCTTCCCCTCTGAAACATTAATAGTCACTTAATCATCCAAAAAACATACTATACCTTTCATCTGCATGTGTTTGTGTAAAACCTGCTAGATAACAAGGTATATCAACCTGTATTTTTTTCTAAAGAAGTCTTTGTTTAACCTTCTAGCTAGCACAGTATAGCCTCACCTGGTTTTTCCTTGTGGTCGTCCTCATCAACTTCCTCTTCCAGGAAGCGAGAGTCCATTCGGAAACGCTCATCTATCCCAAAGCGAGACTGCAGCTCCATCAACTAAGCCACACACACACACACGCACGCACACAGGTTCAAATACCTTTTCCAAGTGAAATTACAGCACTATTTCGGAACTTCATAAAGAATGAATAGTCACATTCAAGCACAGCAAGTAATTGTAATAAACATAGAACGGAAAAACTACAAGAACTTGTTACCTTCTGTCCAGCTCGACCTTCAAACTGAGGCCTGAGGTTGAACCTGGTCTCATCTATCTCTTCATCCTCCTCATCTTCACTGCTGCCAAACAGGCAAGGGCCAGACTGTTTCCGAAGCTCCTGATCATACAAACACACATGCACAAATCAATCAAATTTTGAACTCATCGCTAGGAAGCCGACTGTGAATACATTGAGTTTCCCTCAATCACCTTCTCTTTGATGAGATTGCTGCCATTGGCTGCTGCCTCCTCGTTGCCTGAGGCCATAACGTCTGATTGGCTGGCCTGAAACAGTGGCTTTTTAGAGGCCATGGCCACTGTCTGCTCATCATCATCACCATCTGAGTCAAAGACGATGTGTTTTCCTGTTCCTTTAGGAACAGCGTCCTAATTGATATAAATGATAATAAAATAAAATTAGAATAATTGTCAAACAGTATTATGAGATTAAATGTGTAACTGTATGTATTGTGGTTTTAGAATTGACACTGAAATGAAACATTTTGAGGTTGGCAATTCCACTATGAACTCATCAGGAAGGAGAAAAGTTCTTACCACATTGGCTAGCGCCCCCTGGATGAGCTTCTTCTGTTCCTCGGCTGTCTTTTGTCTCTGCTGGACTGCAGCCAGCCTCCTCATGTTGTCCTTCATCTGTCGCTCCTCTTCCTCCTGAGCGCTTAGCTGGGGACGACAAAAAACTTCCTTATCCTCCTCCTCTTCTTCTTCCTCCTCACTGTGTGACGCAGCATCTTCAGAAAAGGATGAAGATGTCTGAATAGGCTGTCTGGTCTTTGTCCTTCGTCCTTCCTGTTCATCTTCATCCTCACTGGAGGTGGAGGAAGTCTCAGTTTTCTCTGAATGTGCACAAGATGAAGCCATTAGTAATAATTTGGGAGTGTGAAAGGCTTTGTCCTCCTTGTCCAGCTCTACTTCAGATTCCTCGTCCGACTCAGCACCCTCAGACTCAGACACATGTTTAAGATCAAGAGTTTGTATTCTTGTAATGTTAGTCCTGGGACACTCGTCAGTTTGGGATCCCCCATTCAGCGTTCTTGTCCCCTGAAAAGCGGGCAGCGTCGTCGTCATTTTTGGCTTCTGTTCGTCCTCGCTGCTGTCCTCCCCCAGAAGTGAGGCTAGAATATCTTTGGGTAGGGTGCCTTTCTTAAGGGTACGTCCTTGCGCTGGTCCAGGTGTGAATTTTGCGGTAGGGATGCTTGGAGTTGGGGTCTCTGAGGTCTCCTGGAATTCCTCCGCTAACTTCTGAAGATCAGCCATGGAGATCTCGAGATGGGTGACGTTGGAAAACAAGGCCTCATAGTCTGAATCGGAATCATCTGAATCCATCTCATCCTCATCATCCTCCTTAATATGGTTCACAGAGCTGCACATTAGCTTTTGTTTCTGCCTCTGCTGTGCCCATTGAGCTTTGCCAGAAGTGTCCCCCTCCTCTTCATATGTACTTTTCGTCTTTGTGTTTTGCATCCTTTCTGCCTCCCTTCCTGAAATGTTGTCAGCGTTTGGCTGAGGAAGTTTTTCTTTTGCATGAAGATGAGGTTTCTTTGAAGCGAAGAGTTCATCTGTGTCCTCAGAGTCGTAATCCGGCTCCTTGTTGACTGACCTGCCTAGAATTCCCCAAAAAGTTGAAATTTTGACACATTCAGAAAAATACCAACATAGATGTGAAAACAAGGCTGCATATGATTCAGAAAAATCACGATTTTTTTTGCTTTTGAAATTGCAACTTTTTTGCATTTTTTCACACATACTTTAAATTATTACTCTCATTATTAGACTCCTCATAGTCGTGTTCTGCTTTAAAGGATGTTCCAATGGCCTTTCTGCCATTCGTCATGGGCGGTCTCGGAAGGACATTTGACAGGGGACTTTCTTGATGAAAATTAATGGAAAGACTAAAAATAATCCATCAAGTAAAAATCATGGCACACTCATTCGCTCGACGATACATTCATGCACGTAATAAAGTTTGTAAAAGTAATTTAAACTAATTTATTAATGTGAACGCTTCTCCCTAGGCAGTCAGAGGGGTGGATCAGAGCAGAGAAGCTAACTCACCCTGGTCGATGAGGCTTGCTGAGGGACAGGGAGAGTGAAAAGGAAGTGTCAACTGTCATGCTAATGATATGAAGACAATGGCAGCGTTTGTTTATGATGCAGCTTTTTAAGTAAAATATGTCAAAATACAAAGGAGTTATCATTCAATCATTTAGAAATTAGACTGCATGTTATTGTGATCAAGATTTTTTTGTGGCCCTACTGTGAAATATGTAGACAAACCATAGTCTCCCAACATAGTATCCACCAATTGGTATATGTAGTATTTTTTTCAGTGACAAAATACAAACACAATTAAGTGTTAATTCTTAATTTTACCTCTATGCTGCTGCTGCCGCTGCAAGTCCAAGTAATCGTATCCGACCACTTCCAGGTTATCCTCTTCCCCAACCTGCCACATTGCATCATGTAAAGGCTGCTGAACCGCCACCAGACGGCGTATCTCCTCATCAGAGTCCACGTCACTGTCCTCGTAACGTGGACGCCTCATCTGCGGTAGTCTGTGGTTGATTTGCCCTTTGAATGCATTGTTCAGCTGATGAGTCTCTGATTTGGTGACAGAGACAGGCTGCGCTTGTCTACGAGGGCAGAGAGTGTAAAAATTGAAAGTAAGAACTTCAGGACATTCTAGACCTCTTTTATCCAACCTGGACAAGACTTGGTAAAGCTACAAGGTACCTCTAAGAATCACCACAATCATGTTACCTGCTTGTGCTCACAGCTGTCTGGGGTATTGCCACATCTGTCCGACACTTCTTGGGTCTTGGCGGCGTGTATGGCGGGAACTCACCCCGCCTCTTCTTGCTGATGTCATCGTCCCCCCCATCAACCTCCCAGGTGAGCTGGGCAACCGGGGTGAGGAGTTCTGCGTTGGGTGGGGCCAACCTGCGGATGTTGTGGCTGTACTTGGACGGGTCATACTTGAGGGTTCGAGTTTTGTTTCCTTTACGACACTTAAGTTGCATGACGGGGAGTACACGTCCAAATTTACTGACCACCCAGTCCTGAGAGCAAGAGGAGAATGAGGAGTCTAAACCTTTGGTAGAACACTGATGAATCTATGATTGACACATTTATAGTCATTTTTTAAAGTTTTATGTAATCATGGTATACAAATAGAAGAAAACATTTGGATGCTCCCTTTCATTCTAAACACTATTTATCCTGCATATAAACCCAGTGTCAAGCACAGTCATTGCATGCAAACAGTTGATTGGACCTTGTGTCCTGGTATTTCTGTCCCTGGCACAGCAGCCTTCATGGTGAAGTTGTCCACACCAGCTTTGCTGAGTGAATCCAGCACTTTCTGTCTATGCTGGTCAGCTGCAGGCTGTTTAGGGTGCTGCAACTCTGCCTCCCTTTCCAGAGCCAGTCTAAGACAGGAAAGCCATAAGTGTCACTACAAGTCAACACACAGCCGCCGTTTTGACAGCCCAAAGCTGTGACTCATGACAGTAACTAGTGATATGAAATATATTCAATTTTGTAACTACCATGCCAAACAGTGATTACTGTTACCTATGCAGAAAGCTTTCTTTTGCTGGTTCAATCTGCAAAGTTCCTCCTTTCCATTTGGATTTGTTCAACACGGTCATACCTGAAGGAAAAAAACAAATGTGTCAGATACTAAAGTTTAAGTTACTGCTTAACAAATGGACTTGAAGTTGCTATTAAATTCACTTACACTTCTTCAGATCTGCGTCTGAAATATTGATGTTGACATAAGCAAATGTTTTGTAGGGAATACCTACAAAAAAACAATAGTTGAATTACATGTAAGTAATTGTGTATAAATTACAACATAGAATTGTGTCGAAAGCACTGCATTTCCTCATATGGAGGCTATTTTAGGTGAGGTGCTTATTAACCTGTCTATCCGTGCAAAGGCCTCCATGTAAGGATATACAGTAAACATGATTTATTATGACTTTCAGGTTGTCAGTGTTATTGTTACCCTCATCGTCCCGCCTTGTTCGGAGCTCCACATCCTCCACAACTCCAAACTTTCCAAATCGATCCTTCAAATCTTTGTGGGTGACTGTGTGGCTCAACCCACCGACGTACAGCCGTTGCATCTCACTGGCGAATGCAACAATGTCACAGCACAACACACTGGTCAGCAATCTGACTGGCAATCCACACAATCGCTCAAGACACTAGTAACTATAATACTAATACCATATCCATAACCTTACATCATTGAACAGGGCTTGACAAACTGCAGCCCGCGAACCACATCAGGTCGTCTTAATCTAGTGTACCGACATTTCCATTTTTTTTTAAACCTTTAACATCAAAACTCTGACTGGCAACATGACTTGCAGTGCTATTGTGGTACGCTTGAGTTGCCAGATGCAATATGTAGCATGTATAAAAAAGCGATCCAAACAACACAACACACACAAAATAATGTACAAAGTCACCTATCTACTGCCCCATATAGTGTAAATGCGCAATAAGCACAATACTCATGCCAAAAAATATATCTCATATATATCTCATATATTCCTGCTGCAAGGCATGCTGGGCAGCCTGTGGTACTCTTTCTCTTAACACTTTGCTGTGTATGTTGCATTTTTGTTTGATTGCAAAATATGTTGAGGAGGCCGTCACAGAAGTAAACAAAGAAGAGTTGACATACTCTTGATATGCAATGTTTTATTGTTCATAGTTTATATTAATGTTTCTGCTGGACTACCCACTATGCCTTGCGGGCAATTGTACAATTACCACAACCATCAGTCACAACACTTTTAGGGGACAGCTAACAATCAGGTTTGCATCTGATTTAATTATGGTGGTTTATTAGTTGATATTTATACCAAACATTCTGTAAATGTTCGGGCATGCGTGTTTTCATCATATTAACCGTATTGTCTTGAAAGTATGACTTTACATAGTACACGTTACGATGCAGTATATAGTCAATAGTTATGAAGAGCGTTTATGATTTGCTCATGTTCTCACCAACTTTCACAACTCCCCACAAGCTATTAACTGAATAGATTACAATTAACTAAGACGGTTTAACCACTTTGTCTCACATACAATCACGTAAAACTAATTACGAGAAAACGTGACGAAATTAGTAAATGAATGTAGTCAGAAAGCGACTGGCATATTTACCTCACATGGATCCAGCCAGCGTTACCTTTAAATGGGATCGCCACCACGGTCCTCCCGTCATTACTGTCCGCTGTTGTTTCTGCACAATACAAAGTTCCGCTCCTCAGTTGTGTGGTTTTAAACTACAACTTTCAAACAAATATTAAAATAAGTGGAAGTTATTTGCCCTACTTAAAATCGACTGAAGTGTAAAAATATGAATCACCTTGAAAATAACCAATCTCGACGGTGAATTTGTTTTTGCCAAGGCTACTAAAATTCGCATCCAGAATATTGTTTTTAATTAGGGCCTATTGACGATGGCAAGGCACTAATATTGGCTGGAAAGTCTTGTTTATTGTAGTTGAATAACTACAAAAAATGCTTAGAGTTGACAGTTCGTTCAACTCACTTCCGGTCCTCCCTCTGACGTTGAAAAAATGGTAGCGTCCAAAACGTAGGGTCTAAAAGGGCGCGAGTCTCCAAACTGTTGTTGTGAGTCAGAAACAGACTGGTAAGTCCAAGTTAAGTTAATTTGATGCTTAGGGTAGTACCGCGACGTTTTATAAACACTGTACAGGCTAAGCGTGTACATTTGTCATGTTTATATTTTGTTTCTTACTACAGTAAAGACGCTGTTAGCCGACTTAATGCCAATTTAATTTTAATCATTTTATTTTAGTTAAAAGTGATGAGTAGGTATTCGTCTGTAACATTTGGAAAGTGTATTCATTATACAATTTCTTACCCAATGTGGTACACTTGCCTAATGTAATGACATCCCTCACTGCGAACGTCAAGCGCAAAAATAAACATAATATCAAATAAATACCTACGTGTATATGTATTTAATGGCGAATTGTTTAGGTGTACCTAATCAAGTGACCAGTGAGTGCATTTTACTGCTGGTTACCTTGTCATTTTCTGTCTATTGTTTCCCTAAGTCAGTTCTTGTTACTGTATATGATATATTTCACTAGTATTCACAGGTCAGGATTTCTACATCAGGATGAATGAAGAAAATGTTGAGGAGGAGGAGAAGTTGCTGGAAGACCACATTGAGCGTCTCCAGGCCGAAGTTGCAAACCTGCAACAACAATGTCAAAACCACAAAGATTTCACCTTCCATTTCAGTGAACAAATGCAACATGCCCTGTAAGTGTTTACTCATTTTTAAAATCGAAAATATTTTCCGCACATGCAGCTACACACACAAACGTCACTTTTATTTTCTTCAGGAGAAGTTGGTACACAAATACAAGCAAAAAAAAATGTTTCTTTTCCACAGGTCACATGTTTGTGGACGGACACCACAAAGAAGTGCAGAGGTGTTGTCCGGTCTGAGGGAGGAGGTGGAGCAGCTGGAACAGGATCTGCAGCGCCAAAGCCAGATGAATGGCATCGTCATTAACAGCTGCACCACACGCTCAGTGCAAAGAAGTAATGAAAATATTTTTTTAAAATTATAATTAAATGATAAATCAACTATTGACCCGAATAGCATAATGTTTCCATTAATTATCATCAGACCTGGCAACTTTTATTGACTTAGATAGTGGAGTTGCACAGGGCTCACTCGGTTTAACACAATTATATAGTGGAAGTAAAGCACTAACAGTAGTGTGGGTGTTGTGTCTTTTAGGTAATACGAGGTTGGTCCAGCAGATATGTGTCTCTGGTCATTGCTCAGAATTGGAGTTCCAGGTTGAGTTTCAGCTCTCAGAGGTCAAGGTTAGTTGTCGTGTTTAAAGTTTAAGGTGACATTGTTATGTTCAATGTTGATTGACACTGTCATTGTATATACTAATCATCTTCTTTTCCTTTCGGCTTATCCCTTCAGGGGTCGCCACAGCGAATCAATTGCCTCCATTTAACTCTGTCTTCTGTATCCTCTTCTCTTGCGCCAACTACCTTCATGTCTTCTTTCACTATATCCATAAACCTCCTCTTTGGTCTTCCTCTAGGCCTCCTGCCTGGCAATTCAAAACTCAGCATCCTTCTACCAATATATTCACTATCTCTCCTCTGGACATGTCCGAACCATCTCAGTCTGGCCTCTCTGACTTTATCTCCAAAACCTCTAACATGTGCTGTCCCTCTGATGTGCTCATTCCTGATCCTGTCCATCCTGGTCACACCCAAAGAGAACGTCAGCATCTTCATCTCTGCCACTGTCTCTAAACCAAACATCGCTGGTCTCACGACAGTTTTGTACACCTTTCCTTTCATTTTAGCTGAAACTCTTCAATCACACCTGACACTTTTCTCCACCTATTCCAGCCTGTAACCTCACTCTTCCATTTGGGTCCCTCTCATTACATACATGGACAGTTATTGTATATACTAATACAGTATATAATAATGATATTGTCTTTGTACTACAGTATCATACTGAACAATCTTTTTTTTTTACTTTTTTTTTTTAAACCAACTGTATTTTTTGACATGAGTTTAAGTCATCTGATTCCCTTACAAAAGTTACGGGAATCTAGGAAACTTCACCTGCACTGTCCAGTGTACAGGTATTTATTTCATAGCCCGACTGGTTTAATTTTTGGCTAACATACTCTTGATATCCAATGTTTTATTGTTCATAGTGCATATTGTTGTTGCTGCTGGACTAGCCAGCATGCTTTGCGGCATTTGGAAATAGTCTTAAGTTACGTGTTATGTTTAGCGCTTAATTGTTGTATATCGCCCACGTAGTAGTTGTAGTAGTAGTGTATTTATGTCATGCATTAATTTGCTGTGGATGTGTTTTTGTTTTGTTGCACTGAGAGCAAGTATGTAATTCAGTTTGATGACCGCATTTATATAAATGGCCCCTTCTCCAACTTTTTTTGTTGTTGCCCAAAGTGGCTCGCGAGTCAAAAAGTTTGCCCATCCCTGTTTTAGAGTAAACATAAGCTCATTAACTGCAATCAACGATTCATTTTACAGGTTCTTTACATAACTACCCATTAACTGCTGTCAATATTCACTTTTATAACTTTTAGTTTCAATTTGTGGATAAATGTTCAACATTAAAAGCATTATGCTATAGCCATGCAAACAAAGTTATAAAACATTTCAAAATGTACCTGTTTTGTTTTGACTCACTTAATTTCTTTAGAAACTCTGTTTGTCCAACCCAATGTTTAGTCATTGTAGTTTTCTTGAAAGTAATATTCTGGTGAACCCACTACTGTATAGTGTTTTGTGTATCATCTCGTGAGCTGAGTGTATTGTCACGTCTAATGGCAATACAGAAAAGCTGAAGTCTGATTGGACAAAGAAATCCAAGATGCACTACTGGAATCATTGCAGCCAAGACACGTGCTGTGAAATGAAGATAATAGATGTTGGAAGTAAATTACAATTTCATGGAAAAAATGTAAGTTGCAAATGTAGGTCCGTGCTTCTGATAGTGCTTAGGCCAGCAGAGAAGGCTTTTATGGTCCCGGCTACTCACCACTGACCTAATGTAGCCTAATGATGGTCAGAAAGCTTTTCAACATTAGATTCTACCGTGTAAATGTACAGTATGCCAACCATGGGATTTTAAATTCACACTTTTGTCTGTCCAAGAGGGGGCAGCAGAGGATTATCCTACTCGTTAGTGTTGAGTGATGGAGTTTAGCAGCTGACCCTCAGTTTCACGTTTCAATGCTTTAACTCTTGAGAGCAAATAAAGATGATTATAGAATTTAATGCATTGCCATTATTGATCACTGTGACCTGTGCACCACTTACAAGAACATCTGCTTCACTGCCTTCTCCTCTAGCTTGCTTCCTGGCAGAGGCATTTTCACTTTCTTCCAAAGCTTAAGCCTGTTTTGATAAGAAGATGAATTATGTCGCTGTGCAACATGGAAAATCAACGTTCATTTTTCAAACTTGGCTTCTCTCGCTATCCTTTTATTACAGCTTGTTTCATATTTTGTTAAGGTTTTTTGTCACATCATGATGGATCTTTCTGTAACCTCAATGTTTTGTTAGTAAAGTAACCAATACACTTCTCCCACAACACATTAAAAGACTTGTCTAGAGGAAAAGTTCAATGTTTGCAGGAAACTTTTGTGTATTTTATTTCTTCCTGAATCAGTCAGATGTTTGGATTAAACAGGAACTCTTCAAATTTCCAAAAACAATAGAACTGATTTAAAAAAAAAAAATAAAAATGGCAACAGTTTGACCCTGGAACAGATTATTTCTATGTCCTAT
This sequence comes from Oostethus manadensis, assembly GCA_024372805.1. Taxonomy (NCBI): domain Eukaryota; kingdom Metazoa; phylum Chordata; class Actinopteri; order Syngnathiformes; family Syngnathidae; genus Oostethus; species Oostethus manadensis. The sequence continues at coordinate 4,013,197 of QODF01000029.1, forward strand.
GGGAACGATCTTTCAAAACCCAAGCAAATCAGGGGTCAACCAACTTTCTGCAACAGATGTTGGACTTTACATGTTTCAATGCATATATGTTATATTCAATGTGTGTTTTGTCCTGCAGGAGGGTGAGCAATCAGAGAGGACCATCAAGAGTCTAAATGTGGTGATAGATGCCAGGGACCTTCAGAACTTCAGCAGCTTTCTCTCTGGGTGAGTGTTGTGTTCAATTCCTGCTTGCAGGGTTCTGCCTCATTGAAACGATTCAGTCATGAAAGCCTGAGAGAGATCCAACCTCCAGGCTGCTTGAGATGGGCAAGGTGTATTTCAAGGTTGCGCTTTCACCACTTAAAGTTTTGTGACAGCCCTATGAGTGTTTCAGCAAGTCATAGCAGATGTGTGAAGTTCTATGTGCTCTATATCTGAGGCCAAGCCACATCTGGACTGTGTGGTGCGAGTCTGCAAAATCTTGAAAACAACACATGGAAAAACACTGTGGCTAATGACTGTGACACAATGCTGCCTTCTGCAAATGTGTGAGAGACTTTTATATTGATCTTTGATGAACCAAGTTATATTTAGTCACAGTGTTAATAAGCAGAGCTGGTGATTTAGTGATGTGGTGCATTTTGGAAATTGTTTGCTCATGATCCTCAAGAGCAGTGCTCTTGTCTCATGGAAGATTGGGCCAAGTGAACCATAAACCATTTGGACCTCCAGCCCAAAGTTGAAGAAAGTCAGATGTAGCCTGTCAGTGTTTAGAAGTAAAGTTTCATTTTCCAAACTGATAGTACGAAGCCAAACTGCTCTGAAGTCGCAGTAGCGCATACCAAGCCACTCACAGGCTGGCACAATCATGTGGTGAGAAATTAGAGATGGCAGAGTCATAAGTTTTTATTTGTAGTTGAAATTACCCCAGCTCTACAACAGACTGGCCAGTTTTTGTCTCTACTGGAACATATTTGCATTGACAGTGTGTATGTTTTAACTGGTCTTAGAGTGAAGACGCAAAGTGTCAAATCAAATCATTTGCAACTTGTGAGACCTCGCCACTTAAACAAAACAGCAGTGAGCCAGGGCACTCTCTCTTGCCATTATATGGAAGCCATGTTTCCATCAGCTCTACGCGGTGGAATAACAATCCATGGAAACTTCACCCAGTTGCTGTCTAGCCCCAGGCCCCCATGGAAAATTCTGGAAAGTCTTGGGAAGATTTTGTTTTCAGGCTCAATCCAAACAGACATAAACAAAAAAAATTACAGTGTTGGTGTCAATACACAGTATTGCACATTATTGATTTGCACCTCAATTGTATCATGATGCTTTTATTGAATAATCTGCTTATAACTTTATGTCACAATATAATTGTTCATGTGTAGTGTTTCACTACAAAGTGCTGACCTGTCGTCATGTACAAATGTTACTTACACGGTGTGCATTTTGACCTTTGAATACACTTGTATACAGTACTTAAGATAGCTCTAAGATATGCATTTTGTTGCATGTTGCTGGTTTCAGTTTTGTTGATTCGTCTCTTTGTGTAGTGGTTGTGTAGTTGTGCAGAAGAGGTTCGAATTTGCCAAAGAACACATCAATAGGCCTAAAGAAAAATGGAGGAACATTTTGTGGACTGATGAGAGTTCAATTGTTCTTTTTGGAGCCCAAGGGCCGCAGACAGTTAAAACAACCCTCAAACTCTGAATTCAAGCCACACTAAACAGTGAAGACAGTGAAGCATTGTGGTGCAAGCATCCTGACATGGGCATGTTTCCGCTACTATGTTGTTGGGCATATTTATCGCATACCAGTTATCATGGATCAGTTTGCATATGTCAGAATACTTGAAGAGGCCAGGTTGCCTTATGCTGAAGAGGACTTGGCTTGAAATGGGTCTTTCAACAAGACAACGACCCCAAACACACTAGGAGACGAGCAAAATCGTGGTTCCAAACCAACAGAATGAATGTTGTGGAGAGCCCAGCCCAATCCTCAGACCTTAATCCAATCGAGAACTTGTGGGGTGACATCAAAAATGCTGTTTCTAAAGCAAAACCAAGAAATGTTAATGAATTGTGGAATGTTGTAAAATAATTTTGGAGTAGACCAACAGCAGAAAAGTGCCATAAGTTGGTTGACTCCATGCCACACAGATGTGATGCAGTTATGTATAAAATAAAAAAAACTGTGCTCATACAACTAAATATTACTTTAGTGATTCACAGAAGTTTGTACAAAATAGTTTTGAGTTTGTAAAGTCAACGGCTGACGCTGCTATTCTGGTTAGTTGCATTGCATTGCTTTTATTTTGAACACTACTTTATCTCTATCTCGTAATGTACTTGTCCTGAACTGAACAATTCTCCCACAATAGATATTTGCAGCTAATATTAACATTAAATGGCCTTTCAGGGTGGAGGAGAGCAAAGACCTCCTTCTTTTCTTCAGGACTCTCAGGACTTTCTCAGACAGGACTAATGAACGACACCAGACCTTCCAGCACTTTCAGGTAAGCGAAGACAGCTGCATTCTACTAGACTTGTCGCTGGTGGAAACATCTCTACACTGTCATGCTATAATGACGCCTGACTGTATTTTGGCTGCTATTTTGTGTGCCACATGACACACAGATGTAATATATGAAGGATTATCAAGGACAAGCATCATTCCATCACACTTTAACGTCCTTCAATCCTTGGACATTAACACCTTGGTAACTGTTGAACTCAACGTGGAAAAATCAGCAAACAAGTGATGCGGAGAAAATCCGAGGCCAGCTTGGTTTGCAAGTTGTGCACAAAGCACTCTGTGTCGGCCTCTATACATTTATTGATACAATGCATCAATGGACAATTTAGCTCAGTAATTGAGAAATGAATGTAGCCTGGCTAACTTTTCTAATGGGAGGTCAGCCTGTGCTCACATTGCTACAAAATGTTTAGCAAACTGCAATGTCTGTGCTTATTAAGGAAGATGTAGTCACTGATGCATTTCGAACTGCATATGTAAGACATTTTTTATAACACTTATTTTGCTTACACAGTTGGACACTGCAACCTGGAGAGGTGTGATTGGGAGGAACGGCCCCCCTGATCTTAACTTGAGCAGTGTTTTGTTATTGGACTTCTGTGCTCATCATGGATTGTCTATAACGAACACCATGTTCAAGCATAAGGGTGTCCACATGTGCACTTGGCACCAGGACACCCCGGGCCGTAGTTCGATGGTTGACTTTGTCGTCGGACTTGCGGCCACATGTTTTGGACAGTCGGGTGAAGAGAGGGGTGGAGCTGTCAACCAATCACCACCTGGTGGTGAATTGGTTCTGATGGTGGGGGATGATGCCGGTCAGACCTGGCCGACCCAAACGCATTGTGAGGATCTGCTGGGAACGTCTGGCAGAGTCCCCTGTCAGGGGTCTCAACTCCCACCTGCGGGAGAGCTTTGACCAAGTTCCGATGGAGGCAGCAGACATTGAGTCCGAGTGGGCGAAGTTTCGTGCCTCCATTGTCAATGGATTGGAGCTGTGGCCGTAAGGTGGTCAGTGCCTGTCGTGGCGGTAATCCCAGAATCCGTTGGTGGACACCACTGGTGAGGAATGCTGTCAAGCTGACGAAAGAGTCCTGTCAGGCTGTTTTGGCCCATGGGACTCTGGAGGCAGCTGACAGGTACTGGCAGGCCAAGTGGTCTGGCTCTGGCAGTCACTGAGGCAAAAACTCAGACTTGGGAGGAGTTCGGAGAGGCCATAGAAAACAACTTCCGGATGACTTCGAAGAGATTCTGGTCCACCATCCGCTATCTCAGGAGGGGAAGCAGTGCACAGTCAACACCGTGTTTGGTGAGGACGGTGTGCTGCTGACCTCGACTTGAGATGTTGTGGACCGTTGGGGGGGAAAACTTTGAAGACCTCCTCGATCCCACCGACACGTCTTCTAACATGGAAGCAGTTCCTGGGGACTCTGAGGTGGGTTCCCCTATCTCTGGGTCTGAGGTTACTGAGGTGGTCAAAAAGCTCCTTGGTGGCAAGGCCCCGGGGGTGGATAAGATCCGCCAGGAGTTCCTTAAGGCCCTGGATGCTGTGGCCGTGTCTTGGTTGACACAGCTCTGGAGCATCGCGTGGACATCTGGGTCTGTGCCCCTGGACTGGCAGACCGGGGTGGTGGTCCCGCTTTTCAAGAAGGGCGAGGGTGTGTTCTATCGTGGGATCACACTCCTCAGCCTTCTCGGTAAGGTTTTGCAGATGATGTGGTCCTGCTGGCTTCATCAAGCAGTGACCTTCAATTCTCACTGGATCAGTTTGCAGCTGAGTGTGAAGCGGGTGGGATGAGAATCAGCACCTCCAAATCTGAGTCAATGGTTCTTGCCCGGAAAAGGGTGGAGTGCCATCTCCGGGTTGGGGATGAGGTCCTGCCTCAAGTGGAGGAGTTTAAGTACCTCGGGGTCTTGTTCACAAGTGAGAGAAGGATTGAACGCGAGATGGACAGGCGGATTGGTGCGGCGTCTGCAGTGATGCGGACTCTGCACCAGTCTGTCGAGGTGAAGAGAGAGCTGAGCCAAAAGGCAAAGCTCCCAATTTATCGGTCGATCTACGTTCCTACCCTCACATATTGTCATGAGCTTTGGGTAGTGACCGAAAGGACAAGATCACAGGTACAAGCGGCCGAAATGAATTTTCTCCGCAGGGTGGCTGGGTTCTCCCTTAGAGATAGGGTGAGAAGCACTGTCATCTGGGAGAGACTCGGAGTAGAACCGCTGCTCTTTCGCATTGAGAGGTGTCAGATGAGGTGGCTTGGGCGTCTGGTTAGGGTGCCTCCCGGACGCCTCCCTGGGGAGGTATTCAGGGCACATCCAACCGGTAGGAGGCGTCGGGGAAGACCCAGGACACGATGGAGAAACTGTCTTTCAGCTGGCCTGGGAATGCCTCGGCATCTACCAGGAAGAGCTGGACGAAGTGGCCGATGAGAGGGACGTCTGGGCTTCCCTGCCTTGGCTGCCGCCCCCGCGATCCGACCTCGGATAAGCGGAAGAAAATGGATGGAGTTAGACAAAATGTGGCAAAGTGCGCTGTTATTTTGAAGGCTGGAAGTATGTTCTGTGTGCGAGAGACAAGCTGTGTGCAAAAATAAGCATGCTTGTTGTTCTTTTTCCACTCAGAAACTCCACATCATCGGGCATTGTAAAACGCTTCTTACACTAAAGTGGTACAATACAGAATGGTGAAAATATACTCATCCAGCCTGAGTTGCACACTCAACCACACTAGCATGCTTAACAAACCTAACTTCTAGGAAGCTAGCAGCTTAGCGAAGCTAAGAGGGGGTTTCGCCAACTAGATGGTGTTAGTGTTTGTAATAAGTTTTCGCCACAATTGAGCCGTCCGCCTGGGAATTACTTACCCACACAAACGTTCCTTCTCTTCACGTTGATGAATTTTCTTTCACATTTGAATTATTTTTCTATTCAATCATCAATTTCTGCGGTATTCTGCTTTTAACAATGACTTACGTTTTTATTGTCCAGTTTTGTTAACGCAGAAATCATAGGGTCCTAAATTTGCCTTTCCAATCTTGCCTCACACACTGCCACTTTGGTTTTAGGTGTAACATGTATTCTCAGTCACAGCAGCGATGCCATAGCTCACATAACCGGGGTAGCTGCACTGTGCCCGTGAGACAACTTTTCTCTTAAATGAGATATACTGTATCATCACATTTTTCTTCTTGCGAGAGCTTGTTACAGCCCTAATTTCAGACATTTAGTGTGTTATGGGGGGGGTTTGTGGTTTTCCAGGCGGGTTCCGAAAGGGCGTGACGCCCGTCGGTACTCTACCGCCGCGCCGCGCCGGACCAGTTGGACCGTACATGGAGGGCAGGGCGTCCCGCCATGCGCCGTCGGGTTGAGGGGGGTGGGGGGAGTCCCTCCACGTCGTCGGCCCTGGACGTGGGAGAAGAGGGTGACGGCCGGGGGAGGGAGCGGCGCTACCGGTCGTCGGGGACTGCCCGCGCGCGTCGCAGGCCCCGAGGGGCCGCCGCAGAGAGACCTCGCCCCGCCTGCCACGCCGAGGGATCCGGGGCCTCTTGGCGCCCGTTTCGGTGGGGTAGTGCCGCCGGCAATCGGTTGGTTGGGCGACCGGTAAGGTCCTTCCGCAGGTTCGCCTATGGAAACCTTGTTACAACTCTTACTTCCTCTAGATAGTCAAGTTTGATCGTCTTCTTGGCGCTCCGCCAGGACCGAGGCGGTTCCCGGCGGGGCCGATCGGAGGACCTCACTAAACCATCCAATCGGTAGTAGCAACGGGTGGTGTGTCCAAAGGGCAGAGACTTAATCGACGCGAGCTTATGACTCGCGCTTACTGGGAATTCCCGGTTGATGGAAAATAATTGCAATCTCCAATCCCTGTCACGAGTGGGGTTCACAGGGTTACCCGCGCCTCTCGGCGTGTTGAGTCAAATTAAGCCGCAGTCTCCACTCCTAGTGGTGCCCTTCCGTCAATTCCTTTAAGTTTCAGCTTTGCAACCATACTCCCCCCGGAACCCAAAGACTTTGGTTTCCCGGACACTGCCCGGCGGGTCATGGGTATAACGCCGCCGGATCGCTAGTTCGCATCGTTTATGGTCGGAACTACGATGGTATCTTAACGTCTTCAAACCTCCGACTTTCGTTCTCAATTAATGAAAACATTCTTGGCAAATGCTTTCGTTCGTCTTGCCCCTTCATGAATCACCACCTTATCGTGGTGGAGGGGTTTGAGTGCCCGAGTGATCCTAGGAACTATGTTGTCGGGGGCTTTATGCCCCTGGTAGGGTCTCCCAAGGCAAACAGGTTCTAGGTGACTGGCCAGACTAAGAGTGATTCAGAAGACCCTAATGAAGAAAGTCTATCAAAGGGGTTCTGGAGAGCACCCCAGCTGGTGACTCCATAGTTCTACTGGGAGACTTCAACGCCCATGTGGGCAATGACAGTGTGACTTGGAGGGGCGTGGTTGGGAGGAACGGCCTCCCTGACCTTAACCCGTGTGGTGTGTTGTTGCGGGACTTCTGTGCGAATCACAGTTTGTCCATAACAAACACCATGTTCGAACATAAGTATGTCCATAAGTGCACTTGCCCCATAAAGTGCCCCAGGACACCCTATGTCGCAGGTCTATGATCTACTTTGTGGTCGTATCATCAGACCTGCGTCCGCATGTTCTGGACACGCGGGTGAAGAGAGGGGCTGAGCTGTCAACTGACCACCACCTGGTGATGAGGTGGATTAGATGGCAGGGAAGGATGCCGGACAGACCTGGCAGACCCAAACGCGTAGTGAGGGTGTGCTGGGAACGTCTGGCAGAGTCTCCTGTTCGTCGAGTCTTCAACTCTCATCTCCGGCAGAGCTTCGCCTGCATCTCGATGGAGGACGGGGATGTTGAGTCCGAATGGGCCGTATTCCGTGCCTCCATTCCTGAGGCAGCCAGTCGTAGTTGCGGTCGCAAGGTGGTCGGTGCCAGTTGTGGCGGCAAGACTCGAACCCGATAGTGGACACCGGGGGTTAGGGCTGCCTGCAAGCTGAAAAAGGAGTCCTTTAAAGCATGGGTGGCTTGCAGGACTCCTTGAGCAGCTGACAGGTTCCGGCAGGCCAAGCGGCACGCGGCTTTGGCGGTGGTCGAGGCAAAAACTCGGGTGTGGGAGGAGTTCGGTGAGGCTATGGAGCACGACTTTCGGTCGGCCTCGAAGAGGTTCTGGCAAACCGTCCGACACCTCAGAAAGGGGAAGCAACCCTCAGCCCACGGGCGGGGGTTTGCTGACGTCGACTGTGGATATAGTTGGTCGGTGGAAGGAATACTTTAGGCCCTTCTTAATCCCACTGACATACCTTCCGTAGAGGAAGCAGAGTCTGAGGATACGTACACTGACAGTTCTATCACGATGGCTGAGGTAATTGGGGTGGTTAAATCACTCCCCAGTGGCAAGGCTCCGGGGGTAGACGACTTCCGCCCTGATTTCCTCAAGACTCTGGAAGTTGGGGGACTGTGTTGGTTGACACCCCTCTACAACATTGCATGGAAGTCGGGAACAGTACCTCTGGACTGACAGACCGGGGTGGTGGTCCCCATTTTTAAAAAAGGGTGACCGTAGAGTGTGTTCCAACTATAGGTGGATCACACTTTTCAGCCTTCCTGGGAGAGTCTACTCCAGGGTGCTGGAGAGAAGGGTACGACCGTTAGTTGAACCTCGGTTAGAGGAGCTGCAATGTGGTTTTCATCCCGGTCGCGGAACATTGGACCAGCTCTACACCCTTGCAAGGATACTGGAGGGTATGTGGGAGTTTGCCCAACCGGTCTACATGTGCTTAGTAGACTTGAAAAAGGCATTCGACCGTGTCCGTCGTGGTGTCCTGTGGTGGTTGCTCCGGGATAATGGGATTTGGTGGCCGGCTACTACGTGCCATTCGATCCTTGTACAATCGACGCAGGAGCCATGGTTCTCAGTCGGAAACGGGTGGACTGTACCCTCCGGGTTGGGAGTGAGGTCTTACCTCAGGTGGAGGAGTTCAAGTATCTCGGGGGTCTTGTTCACAAGTGAGGGACGGTTGGAGCGTGAGGTCGACAGACGGATCGGTGCAGCGTCCGCAGTAATGCGGTCGCTGTACCGGACTGTCGGGGTGAAGAGAGCGCTGAGCCGGAAGGCAAAATTCTCTGTTTACTGATCGATCTATGTTCCCACCCTCACCTATGGTCATGAGTTATGGATCATGACCGAAAGAACAAGATCGTGGATACAAGCGGTGGAAATGAGTTTCCTCTGTAGGGTGGCTGGACTCACCCTAAGAGATAGGGTGAGGAGCTCGGCCATCCGGGAGGAGCTCAGAGTAGAGCCGCTGCTCCTTCACATCGAGAGGAGCCAGTTGAGGTGGCTCGGGCATCTCGTCCGGATGCCTCCCAGGCGGCTCCCTGTTTCGGGCATGCCCAGCCGGGAGAAGGCCCCGGGGAAGACCTAGGACACGCTGGAGGGACTCCTGGTGGAGCTGGAAGAGGTCGCTGGAGACCAGGAAGTCTGGACTTCCCTACTGAAATTGCTGCCCCCGCGACCCGGACCAGGATAAGCGGAAGAAAATGGAATGGAATGGAATAGTGTGTTATGCGGAGGTGTCCATTGTCCAGCTGAGGAACATTTGCGTCCTACAGCTTAAAATGGGTATTAGTTATGGATACAAGGTATAGTGAGATCCAGTGCAACCTTTTAAAGTCAAACAGCATACATTCAAACTAATATTTGTAAGAAAATTATGCCTATAAAATCTCATTAAACCTCATTCCAGTGATAATCAAAGGATTAAGTGCACTTGGCATTTCTGCAACACTTACAGTATATGCCAAAACTAATACGTTGAGTCAAAGTTGAATAGATTTTTTGTTTAGGCTTGGATGGCTAATTGATAGGGCTGTCAAAGTTTACGCGTTAACAGAAGTATCAGCACTATTTTTATTTTATTTAATTTATTTATTTTACTCACGATTAATGCGCCCGCGTCCTGTATGACTCTTAGCCCACATCGTAGTTTGAGGAAGTACCTGTGACTATGGAGCCACTAGTGGGAACAAATATTGAGCATACACGGACAAAGAAAGTAGCATTTTGATTGGTAAATTTATTTTCAAAGCCCTTGCAGAGACCAAATTATTTGTGTCTGTCACTGTGATTTTAATTGTCTTAGTAGTTTGAATTGAGAAGCGAGGTGTGAGAAGGTATTGAAGCCCTGCCTGTATTTTTTTATTGTCATTTATGCAGTGGTATCTTGGCATACGAGTGTCCCACCTAACTTGAGCTAAATTTTGAGTACAAGCTGCTGGTTAACGACATGCATAGCAAAGGACTGGTAAAGAAAAAATACTGAAGCTAATTGCTGGTACTGTATCAATTAGCTTCACAACAGATACAGTATGTGATAATTCCACAACTGGAGATATGTGATATTACACATATTAGTGTAGGTTGATATTGGAAACGGAAATTCTAGGCAGTATCGGCATATCAATTGAATTGAATGGGTATAATTTCAACTTCACTTTTTTGTCCGTTCGTAATGGCTAATGGCATATTAATATTATAATAACGGCATATTATTTTAATACTAAATTGATGGGGCAAGTTTAAGAACCATGATAAAGCAGTATCCAAAGTACAAAAATACATACAAGCAACAATAAAGCCTAATTTTGGGGGGAATCCCCACTCAGTTACAGGTTTTCACCACTGTGCAGGGAATGGAACAGCAATAGAAATTAAATCTTTAAGATGAAACACACTTAATGCACAAAATAATCTACTTATTTGTTAATATGATGCATACAGAGCAATGAACAGATTAATGCTCTGTCTCCTTTCTGCTCCATTCTCCCTGCTCCGTGAGGCGTTTAGGCACTAATTGTTTCTCATTTTTATTCATGTACCCCCTGTTACAATTAGGGTACTCCTGGGGGTACGCGTACCCTGCTATGGGAACCTAGAGGGTATGTGTTTATTTTATACAATGGATCCTTTTTAGATTGATCTGCTAAGGGAGGGGTTGGTAATCGTCATTGTTGTGCATGGCTCCATAGATGAAGCAGAAGTAAAAACACTGAGTACATTTGTAAAAGTACTATGGAGCCGCCTCTGTTTATTTACTGAGAGGGATAACCTCTGCCAAGTTAGGTTAACACACATTTTCCATACTTGCCTACATGCTTTGTTGTTTTTTTTTGCTGCACTTGCACTTTGCAAAGGCTATCACCTCTGTAGCTATTGTCCTATAATGTGCAAGTGTGTATTTGTGTGTGTGTTGGGGAGGTTGGGTTCTATCATTAAATGACACAGACAGCAGAGCATTCAGCAGAAAAAAACATTAAAACTACAACAGCGGCAAAGAATCTTTCTTCTTCTGTGTTGCAGGAGGACCAAAACACAACTGAGGCAGCTACAGTTTAACAGTAATGCACATGGTGGTTGGCCTCTTAGCAGTTACAAACCACAAACATTTACAAGCATGTAGCCAGGCACTGATGTGAATATCTCATTTGTGGGTGTTTTTACAGCCTAAAAACATTATATAAGATAGCAATATTTGACATGACAGCAACAGTATATACTGCATAAGTGTTTGTTCGGTATCCCAAATTAATACTTGGCAATTCTCAATACTCAACTTGCAACTTACAAGACTTAAAATTAAGAAGGGCGTTTTACAGCTTCAAACTTTTGCACCGAGACCTTGTTTTCATAATTTCAAAATGATTTGCACTGCATTTCATGTGACTCCATCAATAACAATGATTCTAAGCAAGAAGTTCTAGTTCTGCCTATATTGGGATTAACACCAAAATAATAATTCTACAAATTTTGGATCAGTCTTATTTTGTACAACCTGTTGGAAACATGTCCTCTGACCTTTTTTGTGGAGTTATATGCACAAATGCCCGAAAATGGCTATATCTGGCAATTTTAAAGAATAGTTTAAAACATTAGTGGATCCAGATGGTGATCCGGATCACCTAAAAAATGTAATCATATTGATATGATTACATTTCGGACAATTGCTACAGATTTTATCTGTTCAAGTTAACTTTTCAAGTTATTTTGAACACAGTCAAACAGACTAACAAATTGAAAAACACCGGCTAAAACATAACCCACTTGGCGGAGGTAATCAAAGAAAATACTATTAAAAAAAATTAATAAAAAGTTAAACTTTATTAAAATACATAATAAAACATAGAGGCACATCACATATCCATGCTACTGTACAGTCACTATTCTATACACATTGGTAATCATTTATCACTGGGGAAAAGTTGAGTTTACAAAAAATGGATTAAATATAGTAATCTTTATATTCCTATTGATAAATGCTTCAATTCAAGTGTTGTTTATAAATTAAAGCTTGAAATGCAGCTATGTGACAAAATTCTGTCATCAGAAAGGTGACGGAAATAACCGATACTGAATTTAAACATTCAAACAATTGCAAAATTACTGCAAAGGACTAATAAATTATCGTTTGTGATTCAGTGGATTATGATGTAGGTTTGCGCTTGGAAAAGAAGGTCATAAATGGTGAACTTATAGAACTATTTAGTGTCACTTGTTAAGATTTTTCGACACCACTAGGCTTTGGCCACTATATTACTATAGTAGAAGACTATTACTTATGCTCAATACACTTATCACACAATGATAAATTCCTACAGTTGACTTGGCATTCTATATCAGAATTTTACACATTTTTAATTTTAGGATTACTTGACACTTTGACACACTGTTTGTAATGTTGAGGTCCAGTTCCCCAAAACAACATTTTCAGTGTCCCACAGCTGTCTGAGGGGGAAAAAACTGTCTGATTAGCTTTGAAGGCACAACGGTAATGTTGCTGGTTCTTCATCTGTATCGTCCAACAGGCAGTACTTGCATACAAGTGAAACTGTCTGGGTACTTTGAGAGAATGACAGGGTTTCCATCCAGACGGACCTCACTGAGGCTAGGTCGAAGGTAGTAGGTGTCATTGGACCTACAGAAGGTGTCTATGTTCACATCAGTGATGTTGTTGTTCTGGTGGGAGAGACACAACATCAAGAATGAAATAATGGGAGTAAAATCTCTCCAGACAAAATAAACAAATCCACAATTATCAATGGCAGAAAGGCGATTAGTTTTATTAAGTCAAGTCATGCCTAGTTAAAGAAAAAAAAAAGATATATACCTGTAGATGTAAGATCTGAACCTTTTCTGGGATGTGTGGAACTGCTTCCATCTCATTGTCAGCCAGGTACAAGTTGACCAGTCCTATTAGTTTCTGTCAGTTTGTAAAAAATATGTACTTATTCAGTGCAAACACACACAATTAACAACAAGTCATTTGTTGTATGGACAATGCCGATATACTGTATACTACCAGTCAAACGTTTGGAGACACTTATGTTATTGAATGAGAAAGCCTCTCCAAATGCAAAAGTTTGGAGACACTTTATCATGTAAGTGACTGGTAGTGAATATTACAATTAGCATCTCTTTGCTTAAGAGTCACTTAATCATACCTGGTAACTTGCTTGCTTAATCGATTAAAACTTTTATAATGGAACAATCTTATAGGTGCTTTTGGTTTGCCATATTACAATCATTTTAGTTTGAGTTGGAATAAAAAAAACTTTGACAGTTGATGGTTAGTATGCACCTTAAAAGCAGTAGCTTTGACACCCTTGGTCTTCAGGAGGTTGTTGTTGGCGTTGAACGATTTTAGTTTGGCAGGGAGCGCCGGTAGTTTGACTAGCCTGTTGTCAGCGAGAGACAGTTCCTCCAATAAAGTTAGCTTAGAGAACGCTCCGTCTTCAATCTCTGAAATCAGGTTCCCCGTCAGGTCAATCCTCCTCAGTGTCACTATAGAACCATAAGGAGGAAACTTAAGAAACATACTCAGTTTTTTTCTGCTAATACCATCACATCATATTGTAAGTGACCGTACTTTTTTTTCTGGTGGAGAATGAATGGCTGATTGTGTTATTATGTATTAAGTGTCTAAAACTTTGATCCACATTCACAAAGATCTTAGCTCTCTCAATCACTGTTTATCCATTGCTAATAATTTTCACCATTGTCAGTTTCTGTAGAAAAACTCAAAGAACCAGACAATAGTCTACTAAGGCAATAGCTAAATAGACAACTGTGTGTTTTGGTGTAGACGGCGTTCAGCCTTACAAATGTCAGCAAAATCCTTGGTCCTGATCTTTTTTATTTTGTTGAAGCGGGCATACAGATAGGCTGTTTCCTTGGGAAGGGTGGGAACGGAGGTCATGTCTGGGCTGACCTCCTCGCAGTACACCGAGCCAGTCAGACAGACGCACAGCAAACAAGTTGGCAGGTCTGGAACACATCAGCAGCATAGAACATCAGTTTAGTGAACAGTAATATCAATGCGGTGGGAAAATGTGGGAATTGAACAATTTAAGGGATCAATGCTGTACAGTTTAGGGGTACAGTCAAAAATAAAACATAATGCTTATCAACTTGGCAAACTTTACAAAGTATACTGTGCAAAAAGATCCATGGTTACCGTGAACTCCCTTTTTTGTCTTTCCCTGTGTAAAACCATTAATCTTTAAAAATATTTGATGTCTTTGCTTTGTTTTAATCAATTTGTTGTTACTATTATTTGGAGAGTTTGTATCATATGTGACCATTCGTTCAAATGTTTGTTGCACAACTTTGATGAACTTAAGATAACTCATCGGTGTAGTTTACTGTAGCTCAATTGGAAATGAAGTTAGCTGCTTCTTAAGCTTACCTGATTCATCGGCCCCTGCTGGGATCAGGCTACTGTCTGGTTCATCAGCTGGATGCAGTGCTTTCTGCAAAAACATTTTTTTACATATTATTAAACATAAACATATTATTAAAGCCAATATGAGGGATAGACATTTCATTTGGTACGTATGGCCTATGGCCGTGTTTTCTGGAATATGTTGTTTCTAAGGTTTTCTGCATTCTTGGTTTGTGACTTTTAAGCATTTAGGTCTTTGATAAAGGTGATAACCAAAAAAAACACTTCCAGCCTTTTTGCAATGATTAGTTCCACAATAAATGTTTGGTTGTTAGATTCATAAATCTTATTGAATATTTACCAATTAATGACTACAGATCCAGGTGGGATAGGCTCCAGCATACCCGCGACCCTAATGAGGATAAGCGGTATAGAAAATGAATGAATGAATGATTTACATTATCATCAAAGAACCAGTAGCCTGCTCTTGTATTTTCAAGCATCAAGGGTAGACCCCTTAAATCACGTATGAAACTCAAGGCCGCCACATCACATGATGATCTGCGCAATAAAGTAATTCTGTCAGTTTATATTCCAGTAGAATTGTAGAATTGTTCAACAGAAGTTTGATATAAAGTATGATATGTAGCACTAATTGCACAACCATTGTCACTAAAGGTGGACTAAAAGTAACAATTTAACTGTAACTAAAAAACTACAAACTAAAACCTGTCTGTACAAAATAACACCTTTTTAAAGAGGCTTGAGAGTCAAAAATAATCATTTTAACTTCAACAAAGCTTGCCGGGAAACATGTCTGTCCATTCCACAGCTACAAACTATTCCGGGGTACAGTATACATTTTGCGGTTTGTGGTGTGTTTGTGTTGATATAAATTACTGTAGCTTTTGCCAAAATCATCGTGAGAATGACGGTGAAGTGCTCGATCATCAATCACTTTATTGAAACAACCATGCCAAAGCACCCATAGTTGTATAGCCGCATCAGTCTTCCGCTACTTTTTGCTGGCTCATCCAATCAGCAGTCAGTACACATTTGGGGGCGGCGTGTCTAAAGTCAGTTAAGTTTTTTCCCCCTGTGCAAATTTGACACCCATGCCTTAAATGTCTCTGTCTGTATAATCTGTCTTTCTGTATAAGCCACACTGACTGGCTGTGAAACGGTTAATTTTTGGACTGTTCTGCGCTTTTGACAACGGTTCCCTCCTACTAATAAAATAAGATTAAGACGTCAAATTAATTGGTGTTGTACATGCTGCCTGCATTTTTACCCTGACAAAGTTTGATTTGGTTGGCTGAAGTGTTTATGAAAGAGGTTATTTTGGTTGTTTTAGGGTGTTTAAAATGGGTGTATGTAAAAGGGAAAGGAAGGAGATATCAATTGCGAACAGATTCTGTCATTATCAAGTAGGAGAAATACTGGCTAAAATCAGTCTGACCAAAAGTGGGTAAGAGTATAACATAAAACATTGTTTTTTATTTGCTCTGAAACTATTGATCAAAACTTCACTCACTGACATTGGATTAAAATATCCAGTGTTACATTTGTGAGACTTGTGTAAAACAACCGCATGTATAAGGATGTTGCAAGTAACACAAGTTCCTACCCTGGCCCTTGTCGCTTTCCAATGGTTGCTGAAGAACCTGCTGAGGTCCCTTCCAGGTGATGATCCTGCTATCAGATGTGAGTCGTGATCAGAGCTCCTGGCTGAACATATCCCCAGCCATAGCAGTATGAGCATGCTCGTTGGTGTAAGCGCCTTCATGCTGGCCAAAGCAGTGTGTCAGTGACACCAGAGCTCGCTATACGTTTGAGTTTGGGTCAGCAGATGCGCTTTGCTTCAAGCCCCTGTCGGGATGTGTCAAATGACGGTATTTAAAGGCTGAACCAGGAGCTTCCAGCACTCTAAAAGCTGAGTTTGTAGAGCTGAGTGCTTAACCCTTTCCTAACCACGTATCATCTCACTGCTGTAAGAAAGAGAGGCACTTCGCATTAAATGTATGGAGTACAAACATTACAGATCACGGACAGCTGAGAGTCACAGTGCAAATATGTTGTATTAGTAGGAACCTCTGGTCCATACCCAGTTATGATATCACAATAACTGGAAGGGCGGCCCCTCATACTGACCATCTTAATTCATGGGATTCAGGCGTGCTACTCGGAGGAATAAGTGGTTCATAAAGAGTCACAGGTCAGATGCGCACACCCCCATCAATAATTTATCAATGATATAAATTATGTTTGAACATTTGCAAAAATAACTCTTTAATGATAATGATAACTGTCAATTTGATACCTATACATTAATGATAAATGTTGTGAGAAAGATGATGCGTTAACTAAATCTGTTTAGGTTATGGATCTGACCTGTACAGCTGCGCTTTTCAGTAAGTGTGGTTAAGTGTGTGCCAGCTCATATAATTTACATTATGTCAGAAGAAAATAGAAAAAAGCTCATTACCGAATTTGGCAATAAACTATGGGAAAACTTTCCATTAGCTGCACAAGAAAATTCCAGTGATGAGACCTTGTCCTCGCAGTGTATTTAACAGCTGTTGGCTTGTGGCTGCTTTTGGACTGGCTTCAGACTTTGTCAAACGAGAGACATGTTGGGCTTTCCCAGAGCTCTTCTTTTTGTTGTCGCTGCTTGACAAGTTGCAGTGGGGAAAAATGAGAGATGGTACTTTTTTATGTGAGAAAGCAGAGATGAGTAAAAAAGCACAAAACCTAAATAGAAAGCATGTGACCCTTTCTGGGCTCAAGAGGAGAAGGAAAAGGGGGGCCAAATTAAACATCCAAGGAACATGAGTCTGGACTGTTACAGGTGTGTTAGCAATTACAGTATGAACACCTTTTAACTTTTTTGACTCTATGAAGAGGTCCAGCAACTACTAAATGTTTTTACAGTCACAAATGTTGTGTACCAAATGCTTGGTTATCAGAGAATTCTGATGCCACACGCAACAGTCTCTTCACATAAAGACTAATCTCAATTTATTTTCCCGTGTAAAGTCTGTTTATTGATGTTATTGACATAGCCATATAGTAGTGCACACGGCAGAAAAATATATAGTAGTGAGCAGGCCAGGAAAAGATGCATGTACTGCTTGTCTCGTAGCAGTTCTATGGTTATCACACTTTTCCTTTTGGGAATCATTGATACCCATCTGTCATTGAAATAGATTCAAAAACACCTTTGGCATTAACTACAATTTGGTTTTAATTTGGAACTTTACCACCCCAGGGATGTCCCGATCTGTCTTCAGGATCGGTATCAGATGGCGTATATTTAGGATTGGAAAAGTCCACGACATAGGGCCGATGAGGTTCCCGTAACTCTGAGCCACACTCCAACCAGCTAAATGCACCTGGTTGCCACTCGTCTAACACCTGGATGGAGGAGAAAACGCACGGGAAGCTCTCTCGAGAAGAGCTGTTATAACCGCTGGTCGTTATGTTTTAAATGACACAACAGATTGATCTATGACCATATCAAATTTTTAGTCCTACCCTAAATGTATTCTAATGGCGGCCGAATAATTTGACATCTGAATGGCTGAAACTCAGTTGGCCATTTATTTGCATGTGAACACCAAGCACACGGTCCTTTGAGATGTTGCTGTTCCTAGTATTTTTATACTACGCGCTTGACTCCAAATGCTCGAACACCACTGCCCTCTATACTGTAGTCCACACACTAAACAGCAGCTTACAACACTATATACCCATATTTTTCTATTTTATCTTTTATTGGATGGACTTTTATTTTCATTAGGGACCTGACTCACAGATGTTTGTTAAAAAGGCCAAACAATATTGTTGGTCATACTGTGTAATTAAATAAAATTAAATTCAGCAATGCTTTGGTTGGATTATTTGAAATGCTTTCAAGAGCTATTTTACTATCCATGTTCAATTCCACAAATTCATGTTTTTAACAAAAGTTTATTAATAAAAAAAAAAAAAAAAAAAGGGGATCGGCTGAAATGTGGATCAGGACAACCCCACTAGGGACAGTTGTCAGTAAAGGTTCCATTATACGTCTGATTACCAAAACAGGGATAATAAACATAAATTAAAAACCTATATATAACCCGTACATAATCATTTTAATACCATTATTTAGGATTACACGATCTGTAGCGTACATGTTTTGTGGCTCAAAAAACGTCAAGTTTCTTAAAATAATCACCCTGGAAAAGATTGTCAATACAAAGTAACAGTGAGCTGGCCTTTTAGACTGGCAGGTGTAGGTGGTGCTACAATATGTAGTGACAGACTGAATCCAGCCAGGACCATAAAACATTTCTCCATGAAATCTTTCCACATGCAAACTCGATGCAACTGCATAGGAGCTTTCCACACAGCGGACCACCTGGCTTGGCATAGCATAGCCTGCGTGTGCATGATGACTTCCATGATGCATTAACCCTCGACAGAGCACTGACAAAGCCACCTGCCAACTCTGTGGCGACCGACTGACAGTTTAATGTTTGCTCAGAAACTTGTTATGTAATAATCTTGCTTTTACGATTACTATTAAGACCTCAGTGTGTTATGTGAAACACTTGTCAAATACCGTTGTCAACAGCTGCCTTGATATTTACATGTTGTCTACCAACATAGAGGACACAAAATAGATTTTTATTTTGAGAACTGTATTAGGGCTTGTCAAATACTCATCTTCTTGTGAAATATTTTGGCCATTTTTAATGTTGGAAGACTATATTGTTCTTTAACAGACTAAATTATGAATGTCAACAGTTGGAAAAGTAAAGGGTCAGTCATTCACATATAATAGTGAGCCTCATTAGAGAAATTGTTAGAGATTACAATTGAAATTGTTGTATTACTGTATGTAGTGTTGTATTGTATTACCGTGTTACAATTTTCACAGTCCCCCATAAGTTTCACCTTTCCCACCTTCAAGTTGGCACAGAGGCTGCACGGTGGTCAAGTGGTTAGCATGTTGGCCACACAGGAGATCTGGAGCCACAGTCATGAGCATGCCAAACCTGTAGTTACTAAAATTGTATCCAATCAGAATCATCCTCTGTCATCCTGTCACTTCCGCAAAACATAAAACATGGCGCCAGGCTTGTTGGTGTGGACAGAGAAGGACGTAGAATTACTTCTAAATGTTGTCTTAGAATAAAAAGTCAACAAGACGCAAGAAAATGTCAACAGTTCTGAGGCCATCCATGGTGTTTCCGATGTAAATACAGGTCGCATGTGTGACATCACAACATACTTTGGCAGACAATGACATTTGGATGCGTAAAACTCCGGTTATTTGCGTCCATACCCAAAAGTAATAACCGGAGTTTTCTACAAATCTACACTTTGGTCGTAGGTTTTGAAAACTTTCGCTTTTAGCGCCATATAGGTGCGGGCTTGAGTGGATGATAGGGCAAATCGTGGAAAAATAACTTAGCCGCCTATGTGTGGACAGGGCATAAATTGTCCATAGGTATGAATGTGAGTGTGAATGGTTGTTAGTCTGCCCTGTGATGGATTGGCAACCAGTCCAGGGTGTCGCCCAAAATCAGCTGTGACCTAATGAGGATAAACAGCATAGAAAATGGATGGATGGAAGTTGTAATAGAGACAAGTGTATTTACACGTCTACCCAGGTGGAGATGGTCGATCTACAGTCTTTTTTTTTTTTTTTTTGGCAAACTCAACTGTCCTCTCGTACGTGCACGTGGTACATAGATGTTCAGAAATACCCAAAATCCCTACACATATTTTTAATTTTATTTTTTTTCGTTCATTTTATATACTGTATTTCATGTCATTTGTTTGTTCTGTGTACAATGTGAGCGACTTGGATATTAATTCAGGTATAATTCAGGTGTAAGTTTGTAACAAAAAGTTATTATAAAAAGAAAAACATTTGTATGGGATCAGATTGTATCAGAAGACAAAAAATGTGGATTAGGAGTAGGGATGATACACGTTTTACCCAAGTATCCGTTACGGACAATGCATTTTTGCCGTGTACGAGCATGAAATTAGCACAGCTTGTCATTGTCCAGAATCATGATGAAGGGAAAATCCATCATTGAGTAAATACTTAGAGTGGTGTGAAAAACTATTTGCCCCCTTCCTCATGTTTGTCACACTTAAATGTTTCTGCTCATAAAAAATAGTTAATTAGTCAAAGATAACATAATTGAACACAAAATGATGACTGCCAAGACTTTTGGGAAATTATCTTGTGGACTGACGAGACAAAAGTTGAACTTTTTGGAAGGTTTTACATCTGGCGTAAAAGTAACAGCATTTCATAAAAAGAACGTCATACCAACAGTAAAATATGGCGGTGATAGTGTGATGGTCTTGGGTTGTTTTGCTGCTTCAGGACCTGGAAGGCTTGCTGTGATAGATGGAAGCATGAATTCTACTCTCTACCAAAAAATCCTGAAGGAAAATGTCCGGCCATCTGTTCGTCAACTCAAGCTAAAGCAATCTTGGGTGCTGCAGCAGGACAATGACCCAAAACACACCAGAAAATCCACCTCTGAATGGCTGAAGTAAAACAAAATGAAGACTTTGGAGCGGCCTAGTTAAGGTCCTGTCCTGAATCCCATTGAGATGCTGTGGCATGACCTTAAGAAGGCGCTTCATGCTAGTAAAACCACACATAAAGCTGAATTACAACAATTCTGCAAAGATGAGTGGGCCAAAATTCCTCCAGAGCGCTGTAAAAGACTTGTTGCAAGTTATCACAAACGTTTGATTGCAGTTATTGCTGCTAAGGGTGGCCCAACCAGTTATTAGGTGCAGGGGCAATTACTTTTTCACACAGGGCTATGTGGGTTTTGATTTTTTTCTCCCTAAATAAAAAAAA